>MU158743.1:1027785-1056390 GCA_015888305.1 Antheraea pernyi | reverse complement strand
TATATATATATATATATATCAGCTACAAATAATTCTAAAGACGTAACAGTGTCGTGGCAGCCGAGTAACTTGTTCAAATAGGAAACCCCTCACACTAGTCACCCAATGTAATATATAATGACTCGTTGAAACTCGCGTAGTAGGCAGCCAAAAATATCTGACCACGGCAACCATGAAAATGCGCGTAATCGATTGCATGACGGTCAATTTGTTGGGCGCATTCATCGTTTTTTTAATACTATTGGCCTGTTGCAACTTCACAGCTTCTTCGGACTAAAAGGGTGAGCGCTTATGATTCACGATTTTATTAATTTACCACAGATTCAATTGAAGGGTGCGGTCCTGCCTCCACGAGTAGAACTGACCAATCAGAAACCTCGGAGAGTCTATTAGCAAGAGCAGCACCAGCTGATCCAGCGCCTATTATAATGTGATCGTAGATCATACCATCTGAAAAGTTTTATGTGAATTTTTAAAAGAAATTGAATTAAAATTTGAAATTTTAATCGGCATCTTTTTTGTGTGACTGAAAGTGATGGGGATAAACACTGTGTCGGGTAGAGTGTTGAAAACATCGGTTCTCGTCCGATCACCGAAGTTAAACGTCGTCCGACGCGGTCACCACCGCAATCGCGCGTGATGTTGGCATTTTTTAATTAAAATGTTTCCCTGTAACATAAAAGTTTGACTTTTATCGTGTCTCTTTATGACAAAAAACCCTGTTTTTAGTCCGTTAAAGCGAGCACAACGCAATTTAAAATAATTGATATCCACAGAGGTTATGATGATCCATCGACAGACGACAATATTATTCCGACCTGCACGCCATTCAGCGACTAGATATACTTTTTAATTACTAGATATAATACACCAGCCTGTTACGGAAGATGATGATCCTAAGAGGAAACTGGAAACTCTGTTTCCTACTAGACATTACAGCAGTAAATATGTATATACGGCCAAAGAAGTAGCAATGGCTATAGCGGCAACGGTGACGCAGTGGCTCTGCTGCTCTGACTCTTTAGAAGGTCTCGGGAAAGGTTCATGTAAAAACCAGTACACTCTTGTTGGTAGTATTACTAGTGAATGCAGTAAACAGTTTTTTGTTTTGTTCTTTTAAAAAAGTGAAAAGTATTTTTTAAGGTAAGTTATTTACAGATATACTCTTTAATTGTTCACTAACGTTTAGTTACATCAATGAATTTATGTTTCGGGTATGAAATAAATTTAATTGAGGTAATTTTCGCATATATTGCTCCTTGATATATGTGTAGCTGTTGTGCATGGTATAAATTAAATCCAAAATTGCGGCTTTGTACACATTGGCTCAAAATGCTTGAATACACAGTAGCTCGTGAACCACAGTGTACTAACTGATAATAATATATCACACACTTTAATGTAATCCTAGAAAATAGAATATTATCATTTATATATCGGTATATTTCTTTTATATTATGGGTCGTCCAGCAAAGCCAGGTAAAATCTGAAAACATACAGCTGATGAAATTTATAGACTTGAGACTAAAACATTTAAGTTAAATTTATACACCAGTTATGACCTGCAATATATTAATATTTTATGTACACAGACCCCTATACTATGCGTCGCTCTTCGATCAACAATAACTAGATAAAGAGTCACGTACAAAATCGAAGCTAAAAGCTATCCGCGTAAATATATACTTATGTTTAGCTATTTGTTTACTAAGAAAGGGAGAAAAAAAGTTTTAAAACAGTTTTAAGTTCAACCTAATTACAACCATAACACCTAGTAATAAAGTCACAAATATTCAAAATATTATCTAATACTACCGATGAAAGGAGCAAAGCAATAAATTATTCCCCTCACAAATGAAAAGACAACATAAACAACATATAGTGTGAATTCAACCTTAACACGTAATGAATAAAGTACGTTTTCCCGTTATTGTGCGTGTTTGTGCGTGGCGAGGCCAAACATTTGTATCACAGGTTTAAAATCGGTAATTTTGTTCAAAATTTGATATTATTTGTTAGTCTAAAGCTTAATATATAACTTATTCAACATGTATTTAGCGAATGTAAGATACTCCGGCTGTTAAATTGCTTTTTCGGGTATTATTTTTGTATCTTTTGAATACACTGCGGCATGTGAAACGGGCTTACATTGCCTGTGTTTCAAACAAACTAAACAAAATAAGGGCACACATTTCAAGTGATCTCTTATTTACCGAGACGTATTTTTCGCGCCGACCCTTTATCTAGTTATTGTTGATCGAAGGCGTCACTAGTCTGACGCCCCTAAAGTAACCAGTTTTAACTACGACAATAGTGGCAAAGTGAGATAGAACACAATAGGGAGGAGACCTTCAAAAATATTGACAGATTAACATTAAGTTTTTCAGTCGCCATTTCAGTACATAGTCGTACTGTAAAGATTTGGTATCGTGTTCTTTGTCAGTACACAAGCCAGGGCGGGCAGTACGTAAATAAATATGTGATTGTTCTTTTTGAAAATCATAAAACTCCGAAAGTCTTTCTAAACAATAACACCGAGTTTCGGAGCGGTATAACTAGTAAGCGGCTGTAAGCAGATATATTGTAATTGCTGACCGTCCCCTCCCGTTGGTCAGCAAAAGTAAGCAACGCTCTCAACCAGTCACACGTGCTTACGTAAACATTTATATGTATACTAGCGGGCCCGGCAGACGCTGTCCCGCCCTGACTATAAAAAATATTGACAAATTATATACTAAAACCTTCCCCATGAATCACTGTATCCACTGGTGAAAACTGCATGAAAATCCATACAGTAGTTTTTGAGTTTATCGCGAACAGACAGACAGACAGGCGCGGTGGGGACTTTGTTTTATACTATGTAATGAAGTATTTGAAAATCTGTTCCGGTTAAATAAATTAATATTGTTATCGTAATCACTGTCCAGACCCATCCCCTATGTCATCAAATATAAGTAAATTAAGTTTCGCGTAGATTTACTAATTTAAATAGGTAACATCGTGAAAAAACCTAAACCTGAGAAATTCTCTCGTGGAACTTACTACTTGTGTTGGAAAACTAAGAACTGTGGATTACTCAGAGCTTGATATCACCAATACGTCGTGGCCTAGCGTAGGGATCATATCCCTTCCTTCGGGAAGAAGCCTATGGCCCTGGAGTGGATGTCTTATAGGTTGATAATGATATAATATTGCCATGTATGGTAATCTTCGACGGGACTATTGGTAAATATCAGGTTGTACGTACCCATTACATTTGCTTGAGGTGGATACTCATCGGAGCCCAGTTGTAGCGAAGCGAGCATTCCGAATACGACTTGTAACTGCTTCATTAGCGGTACTATAGACTTCACTCTTAAAGCTGACAACCATTCGATAAGGGCGTTCATTCTGTTAAGAAAATAAAACAAAAATAACTAGCGGTGCCCGCGACTTTGCGTGGAACCTGATAATCTGAATTAAAATTACAATATTACAATAATCTTTCATAGACTGAACCGATTTCAATCAAACAAAGACTAAATGTTACGGGAAAATATGCTTTATGATTTACTTGAAAAGGTTTTATCATGAACGCAGTACTTTAGCCGTGATGCGTATTCATACAAACAGACAAGACATTTCTAAAAATGATTGAATTGTATTTTATTACTTATTTGTAGAAAACACAGGAAGTAGGAAGATACGCGTAGAATTCCGAGAACAGCGATCTTTTTTTTATATTACCGCTATGTGGTAATTAGACAACTTTTTCATAATACGACATTTTCTCAAATAATTTCAACAGCCGTAGAGTCATATCCTGTCTATTCATAAAATAGAGTTTAAGAGTGTTAATTGATTTTAGTATTTTTTTATATAGTTAGTCTTTATATCATTATATTAATACGTGAAGCCTAAACTTCCTTTTTAATTGGGCGAACGGATAGACGTGAAATTTGGCATAGTTAAAGTTTATATGGAGGAGAAGTGCAGAACGCTATTTATTTTATATAAAATGCATTAGAAGTACATTAAATATGCATTACTCACACTACTGCTTCAATTTTACACAACATATACACACATGTAAATAAAAAAGACATTTTGACATCTGTCAATAAAGGACTTCAAAGAAGGTTGTGACGGCGGTTGCTATGCTCGACTGTATGTATTATTTTAATCTTACGTTCCAATTACCCTTCATTTTACATTCAACAATGATATTATAACATACAACTATTATAATATTTATCCCTTTAAAAAATCAATGAACTATGGTCGAATGTCGACCACTGGGCGCCTACTAGTTATTTTTAAATAAGGTTTTATAATACGGTTTGATAAAAAAAAGTTATTAAAAAAATATTAATATAATAAACATAAACAAAAATAATAACAAGTAACAAACATAACAACAACAATACAACGTACCACAACTGGAAATAAAAATTTCATAAAAATATACTTACATAATTAATATGTATTTTTCTAGATATAACTCAAGAGAAATGAGGACTATATCATCTCTCCCTGCTGTATATATAAGAGCCCTTCTTTTTAATATTTATAATAAATTAATTCTTATTTATACACTTTTATAAATGAACAAATTTAATTAAATACTTTAAATAGTGCCAGCACATAACTCTCAATATTCACTTGTATTGAACAAAAGAGTTGTATAAATTAATTAGACCTCAAACTTAATAATGTTACATGTTAACGCGCTACCTCGCAATGAATACTTATTAATAAATGATCTCATTAAATAAAACTAGCATTAAGTTATTTAGTTTCAGTCGGTGGTACTTGCTAGTGATTTTGATATTATCAGTCAGTCCAAGGAAATCATTTAATAATTTATTTTGTGCTTGAGATCGCTGTTAATTTTTTTTTTGTAGTTTTGTCTAATGTAAGAAATGTATATGATACAGATTTGCATTTAACAATCCATAGATAGTAGATCAGCGACATCTTACCTTTCATGGCCGAACTATGAAGTCAAAGAATATACTATTTATTCATAATGATCAAAATAATGATTCAATTCTATATAATGATATCAATTCTTATTTACGTCTTATTAAAATCTATATAATAATAATAATTCTTATTTATGTATCTTTAATATGGTGGCGCTAGTCGCGGGTGCGGACGCTGCCGGTGCACGAGACGTGCTCGACAGGCTCGGGAAGGCCTATCGGGACATGAGAGGCGGGGATCGGGGGCGGGCGGGAGCGGCGGCCGCATAAGACGGCGACGCCTGCCTGGGGTAGCGAGGGCGCTTTGTGCGCGGGGCGCGGGGACATCCGCGATAATTCGCGGTATGACGCACGCCGCGGTACAGAACACAGCTCGGGGGATCGGGGGAGTCTTTAGTGCGAGAACACTCCTTAGTGGAGTGGTCGCCGAGGCACTTAACGCACCTGGGTTTCAGGAGACAGTTTCGTGCGGAGTGTCCGTACACCTGGCAGTTGTGACACTGCGAGGGCACAGACGTTTTGCGCGGCGGCTCGACGATAACGCCGGAGAGGCCGCAGAGGGATGTGAGATTGAAGATCGCTTTCCCTTGAGGGGTGCGATCGAGGACAACGAGAACCATATCATATGGAGTCCTGGTGCGCGGAGAGCGCATACGATGAACCTCATGAACAGGAATCTTTTGTTCTTTGAGGTCGTCGGAAATGTCATAAGTCGGGAGTTCAGAAGGAACCCTACGGATCACAACACGTAGTTTACGCTCCTCTTCGAGAGAGTGCGTGAAATAACCCCGCTGGTTGTCCCGAAGGAAACGAGTGAGGTCACGATGGGCGGTGGACGTGGCTACTTTCACCTGAATACCTACAGCGGTATTCACAGCGGAGGTGTAAGGGATGCCTGCCGTTTCCAGTAGGCTAGAAATTTCAACCCAAGACGCTTGGTCTTGGATCGTAACGGGGGGCGGTGGGCGGGGCTTTTTGCCCGAAACTGCGGGACCCGCAGTTTTAGGCGAAGCGGGTCTAGAGGGTGCTGGTGTCGTCTTTGGCACTTTCGCGCCATTGACGTTAACGATCTTTTTGGAAGGCAAGTGGCCTTCCGGATCGGACGAGGAGTTTGAGCGCTTCTTGCGCGGTTTGCGGTGCGTGACGGTGGTGAAGCCATCGTCCGCAGGAGGGGCTTGCTCGGCAGGAGGATCTTGCTGAGCAGGAGGGTCTTGCTCCATATCGGAGCCAGAATCGGAGTCGCTATCATCGCTATCGCGATCGCGATCGGGTGCGATGGGAAAATTGTTGCTTGCCTCGATCTTGGCATAGATCGAGGGAGCGGGCTTGGAGGAGTGAGGGAACTCGATGCGATGCTTCGCAGCGTATGCATCGTAATCGTCTACGAGACGAGGACAGATGCTAGATATAAAACCGCGGAGGCTAATAAGTTCAGTCTCTAGGAGGCCGACTTCTGGATCGGAGGCCATACCGGGGCCTGAGGAGGGGAGTGGGGCGGAGGAAGACATGTCATTACGTATATAGTTTATATACGTATATATAGTTTATGATAAGTACAAACATTCTTTTTTTTATAAAATCAATTATCCCATTTCCAGTACTACTTAATAAGGTAATTTGAGATAATATAAAATAAGGAACGTTTATTATGTAATACATTCTTGAATTCCCAATTTCTTGGTTTTTTTTTACTACATAACAACATAACAATAACAATACATTTTTTACAATATAAGTAAATTTGTTATGGTTTCTGTAGACTACAACTACCGTTATATTTATTTACTCTTTTCTACAATCATTTAAAATATAAATATGGTCTTTATGATTTTTTGCTTATACACCTCGGTGACCTGTAGTAGCTAGTGGGTGCTGTATCATTAATATGGCTAATACTGCGGTAGCTATGCCCCTGAGATGGATGCAGAAGACGAAATCGTAGTTCACGTCCGTTTATCAATTTTCAATTCTTGGCACAGACTATAAATTGCGTCAAAGCGAAATTTATTATATCGAGGTCAATTAAACACGAAATTCGTGGTTATATAAATCTAAATAAACTTGAAAGTTGAGTTCTCTATTCAGTTTTTATTTATAGACTTTATTAACCAGATTTAGTAGAGTGAGCCTTTTTAGACTCAAGTGATGTAAATATTTGAATAGGGCCGTAATACCGTAGTGCTTTGAGATTAATTGCATTTTTTGCATCATTGCTAAGTAGTCACATTGTTGCATCACTATGTTTGGCATACGATATAGAGTAACACCAAGAATATCTACCTTAATTTAAAATATTAACTAAATATTACTATAATCACGTGAAAAATTCATGGGGAACTTGTAAAGGTTTGTCAATTTTGCAGGAATATTCATAGTTAATTATTGTTTACATTAATATTTAGGGTTTATTCTAAAGAAAATGACAAATTTACATGGAATAATATTTTATTTAACTTAATTAAAAAATGGGAATGGTAATAGGAAATCAATAGTAAATAAGACATCTAAATATATTTTAATTTTTATGTACGTGTTAGAGTACGGAATATATCTATACTGATATTGATAAAGCTGAAGTGTTTGTTTGCTTGAACTATATAATTTCAGGAACTACTAGTCTGATTTGAAACATTATTTCAGTGTTAGACATAACTCATTTATTGAGAAAGGCTACAGGCTATCATTATCACGCTACGAAATTTTTACACAGAAAATATGTTTTTGTTTATGTCATAGGAGGCAAACGAACATGTGGGTCACCTGATGTTAAGTTACATAGAGTGTCATAGACACTAACAACACCAGGGGAGTTGCAAGTGCGTTGCCAGCCTGTGTTTGGGAAAAATGGTAGGAAGGGGGAGAGAAGAGCTCTCACTGACCGAACGAAACGCAACAATTCAAGCACTATTAATTGACGTCGGTATTTCTGGAGGTCGAATGGTAGTACCCCGGACTAGCCGACCCATTCATGCTGAAACCAGTAGTAACTTCAGCATGGTTCTACCACCTATGTTTTGAAATATTTATCCAATCTATTCCAGATTCATACAAAATTTTCAGTAATAATAATAAAATTATATACATTCATATTTTAATAAAAAAATAAATCGAACTTCACAGAAAATGTGGGCAATCAATTATAAGACTTTGGAGCATTTGTAGGTATGCCATGATCCTCTTTAATCATATCAGCAGCTTTTTCTCCGATCATTATTGTTGGGATATTTGTATTGCCGCTAGTTATTGTTGGCATTACACTGGCATCGACTACTCTTAAATTTAAAGCACCTCTTACTCTTAAACGCTCATCTACTACTCCTATACCTTCTGGACCCATGGCGCATGTACCGACTGGGTGCCACAATGTTGTCGCCAGATTCAAACTTATACATTTCAAATACTCATGGCTTCCCATTGTGTAACCTTTACATTGAGGTAAATCAGGATCTACCATTTTCGATTCCACTGCTTTAAAGTACGTCGTATTTAGTATTTGCAAGTAATCTTTTATCGAATGTGCTATTATTTCTAAGTCATCATTGTTGTTAAAGTAACCTGCATATATAAGTGGTTTAGCTTCAGGATCGTTATTTTTTAATCTAATTGTTCCTCGTGATTTAGGATGTAGTAGGTCTAAAAGGGCGCCTACTGTTTCACCTTCATTTGCGACTTTGTCATAAACAATACAAGTCCGGTCCTCGAGACCAAAAACAAATGAACATATTAATATAATTTGTATTGTGGTTGCTGGGAAAGGAAATACCAGAGTTTGGTAATCGGGATACACTTGTGTTTTATTGAGTGCTACAAATCCCATAAGTGCTGGAAGTGGAAGTTTATCTGCATTAGTTATTAAATCAATTCTATCAATAGCTGACTCTAATCCCTTTTTGCCGGTCAGTACTATGGGAATTGTAATATGATCCTGCAAATTCTCTCCAACTTTCGGCGAATCTATAATCACTTCAATACCCATATCCTTTAAATGCTGTTTTGGGCCGACTCCTGACAACATTAATAACTGCGGACTATTTATTGCTCCAGCAGATAATATAACTTCTTTACGTGTGAGTAGATTAATCACTGTTTTAGTAGGCAATTTTATTTTGACACCAATAGCTTGTTTTCTTTCGTTAAAGAGAATTTTCAAAACTAGCGTATCTTTCAAAATATGTATGTTTCTACGATTTTTTAAGGGTTTCAGATAAGCCTCGGCTGTACTTTGACGGACGCCATTATCTATAGTATATTGTGGTAAAGAATATCCTAACTGGTCATATCCATTTGTATCCTCCAGTATTCTGTGACCTACTTCTTTAAATGCTTGAATATACTTTTTTGTTCTCCTAAACCAAAGAGGGCGAGTTATCCCTAGATAACCAGTAGTATTATGCAAATCAGCGGAGGCACTTTTCATAATATATTTGTCATTAAGTCGTTCAAACTTCTTAAAGTAGTATAAAACTGTTTCCCAATCCCATCCTTTGTTTCCGAGATCGACCCATCTCTTATAATCGTTTTTATTACCTCTCACGCTAAACATGTAATTTGCACCGCTCGATCCTCCCAACATCTTTCCTCGGGTCATGTGGATATTTCTAGTTTTGTGAGTCTGACTTGAATAGGTATCATTGACTGTGTAGTAATTCCAATCTAAATGTGAATAATCGACGAATGGAAATAATCCAGGTACCTGAAATTATTATTAAATGAAAAGGGGTGTAAGGGGTGTCGAATAACATCATAAGACTTGAGACACTCAAACCAACCTCACCTGCACGTGGTGCACCCTGCTGAATAACGAATGAGGCAATGGCGAAAGCGGGTTGGTAGGGTTTTACAGCCTGACTGGGTCGCAACCACTATGAATATGGCGAAAAAGCCCGTCATATTGATTCACTTCTACGGGTCGCGTTTCAGGATCAGCCTGTGCATATCCAGCTTTTCGCAGGCTGGCATGACAGCGGCGACCGGCGATGGATAGTGCGTCACTCAGTGGTCGCCGTTGTTTTTGGATTGTACTGTGCTTGCCATCAGGCATAGTGAAGTCATTTTGCCGTGCTACAATAAAAAAAAAGTGTGAATGTAAATCCGAACGTGTGGTGTTGTGGCTAAGATTTTTGTTTTTTTAATTTCGAAGCCATTAGTAAAGAGCTTTAGGAGATACAAGATTTGGAAGAAATGTGCGTTTTAAGCTTGTGTTTATATAAAAGTGATGAGAAAAGCGTAGAATGTCAGTGCTTAATAAATATACGCAGACGCATATGATGATAGAACATTAAAGATCTATTTCCTTGACATTTTTGAATCTAATCTCTTTTGTCAGCTACTCAGATTACGTTACATGGCCTTATACTAAAACTATAACTGTTATACTATAGACATAGACATAGTTTTAGATATAGCAATAATAAATAGTAATGGAATTATTTAGTTAAAAATATTTTATTTTGTCATACATTCTATCATACACTTTAATTTTTTTTAATTGTAGCACGGCATAGTGACCGTTCTGTGCCTGATGGTAAGCACAGTACAATCCAAAAACTACGGAGACCACCGAGAGATACGCCCTCCTCCATCGGTCGTCGTTGTCATGCCGGCCTCCGTAAATGCCATTTCACGTTACGATTGAAGGACCCCATGTTACTATGAGAGCAAGTATTATTGATAAAATATTAAAGATGCAGCTTAAAATTGATAGAAGAGGTATACGGACTAAGGCTTAGTTTAAACTAAACTAATCAATTACATGAAATAAAAGAGCACACAATTAGTCCAGATGAGATAATTAATTCCCATGAATCGCAAAACCATTTTAACTGGAAGAAGTCACCGACCTCAACTAATCTATACATATAATAAAAATGGAGTGTCTGAAAGAATTCATATTTCACATTGATTAATGCTATATATATATATTAAACTGGTTAGGCAAAGTGACTGTAGGTACCTGATGGAAAGTACAGTACAATCCATAAGTAACGACGACCGTCGGTGTTAAATAACAACCGCAGTCGTCGCCATCTTGCCGACCTGCACATATGCCTCTTCACGCCTCGTTTGAAGGACCCCATGTCATAAGAGAAAGGGAACACACTGGCTGGGAGGCTATTCCACATCTTCACAGTGCGACAAAAATAAGAATTTTCAAACTTCTTCGTTCTTGCCGGTATGTTTGTTACTGTGAATCTGTGGAGACCGTACCCGCCCGTGTAGTTCTGTAGTGAAAAGGAGAAGATGAAATGAGGTTAAACAACTCTTTAGAACACTCGCCATGATACAGTCGATAAAACACGCTCAGTGAGGCGATGTCTCTTCGCAACTGAAGCGGTTCAAGGTTGTTAGTAATGTAGGCATCATTCACAATACGGATAGCCCGTCGCTGCAACCTGTCTAGAGCATCAAGGAGGTATTGGGCGGAACGATCCCAGAGATGAGAACAGTATTCCATGCACGGCCTAATTTGTGCCTTATAGAGAAGGCATAGTTGACTGGGCGTGAAAAACCGTATCACTGTATTCAGGATGCCCAATCTCTTAGATGTTACAGAGATAACACTCCCAATGTGGTCCCGGAGGTTGAGGTCGCTTCGGATGTTAATCCCTAGGATGCTTAGGCTGTCACGGTTTGCAAGTCAGTCGTTCTGAAGAGTGAGAAGAGGAGAAAACGGGGATTCTTTACAAGAAAATACGCAAACCTGTGTCTTCTTGGCATTGAACATAACCAAGTTACTTGTTCCCCATAAAGATACGAGTTCCAAGGACTGGTTGAGCTCACTGACAAGATCAGCCCGCATTTCCTCAGTTTCACCACGACTAGCCGTGGGCCTGCTACAAAATCCACCATGAACCGTGCTGTCGTCAGCATAGCAATGAATGCAACCAGAGGCTAACATATAATTAATATGCACCAGAAACAGGGTTAGGGAAAGTACAGAGTCCTGAGGAACTCCTGCATTAACTATCATGAACTGCGAACTGTGTCCATCAACGAGGACACGCATATTTTGCGTTCATGCAGAAAGCTAGAGATCCATCTACAGAGGTTATCGCGGAGACCGTATGCCTCAAGTTTGTATAAAAGACCTCGATGCCAAAACCTATCAAATGCCTTTGCTATATCGAGGCTAATTGCCACGGCTTCGCCATGTGTATTAACTGTCTCTTCCCAGTGATGCAGAATGTACGTTAAAAGATCACCCGTTGATCGTTTCAGACGAAAGCCATATTGCCAATCATTAATTAAGGAGTGATCTTCTAGGTACCGGATAAGTTGAATGCTTATGATCCGTTTCCATGACTTTGCATAACACTGAGGTTACAGCGATTGGGCGATAGTTGTTGGGGTCTGAACGGTCCCCTTTTTTGGGAACTGGTGGCACATTGGTCTTCTTCCAAACATGGGGCACAACACCAGCGAGATGGGACAAACGGTATAAGCGTGATAGAGTTGGAGACAACTCGGCTGCTTACATACCACAGAGGCTTATATATTTTCATACAAGACGGCAAGGATAAATCTAATAAGTGTATGTGGATTATTATTTTGACTACAATTATATGATCACAAGTTAGATATTACGCATATCCAGTACCAATTTAGGCTATATTTCGTATGATTATTCATATAGGTTGCTATCGACAACTATGAGGCATCGGATACCGTTTCCACAGGGGTCGGCCTTGGGCCCACTCTTGTGGAACATGGGCTACGACTGGGTGCTCCGCGGCGTGCTCCCGTTCGGAGCGCGCATAATTTGTTACGCGGATGACACCCTAGTCGTAGCCCGGGGGGAAAGTTGGCAGGAGGTGGAGCGCCTGGCCACGATGGCCACAACCCTCGTGGTCGGGCGCATTCGGCGTTTGGGTCTCAGAGTGGCCCTCGAGAAGACCGAGGCCCTACTATTTCATGGGCCTCGGCGAGGGCCACCACCTGGGGCCCACATAATGGTGGAGGGTGCCCGAATCAGGGTGGGGACCCAGATGAAGTATCTGGGCCTCACCCTGGACGGACGCTGGCGGTTTGAGCCCCACTTTGAGGGGCTCAGACCGCGAATTGTGGGGGCGGCGGCGGCACTCGGCCGACTGCTCCCCAACATAGGGGGCCCGAATGCTGGGTGCCGCCGACTATATATGGGGGTCGTACGGGCGATGGCCGTCTACGGTGCCCCGGTGTGGGCCGATGCTCTTGGTGCCGCTAATGTGAGAGCGCTGCGCGCTGCGCAGCGCATAGTGGCTCTGAGGGCGATCAGGGGATACCGCACCGTGGCCTCCGCGGCGGCTTTTGCGCTCGCCGGCTCCCTGCCCTGGGAGCTGGAGGCGGGAGTTCTTGCCGCCGTGTACGAATTTACGTGGCACTTAAAAAATATACGTTAGTTCCCAACACGTCCGCGCACCCCTTTAAAGAACGTACGTTCGAATCCTACAGTTATCCTTTTTTTTTTTTTTTTTTTACGTGGGGAAATCCCTTTTGGATACGCCACCCTCTCGGGGGAGAGGATGGGTTATGTCCGACTCGCACAGACTAAAACCCCACGGTGTACCGTCCGACCGTATTGTTGGGGCGGCAAGGGATCGAACTAAGCTATTCCCCTTAGATAGCCGCCCCAGCAGTCCGCCCGGCGGAAGGTGGCCGCCGGGCTCCATCCTAATAGGGAGACAGACTGGGTACACACCAGCTGCCTCTCCTCGCCGACCGGACCCGTGCAATGAGGAGATGGGCCCCCCGGCCCACCCCCTCAGGTCCGGCTATGGTGGTGGGAGGAGGAGGGCAAATCGCTGCCTCCTCCCTCCGGTCCTCCGTTGGCGGAGACGGCCACTCAGAGGGTCATCTTCGCGGACCCTCTCCGCCGCCTCCTTCTGCGAGATGACGTCCTCGCAGAAGGTGGCCATCGCAATCCATGCCTCTTCGCTGCCGAGCATGGCCGAAACCACACTCGGCAGCGACAAATCCAGCCCTACCGCCGCAGTCAGAATGCGGCGCTGTCCCTCCCACGCAGTACACTCAGACAGGGTGTGCTGCGCGGTATCCTCCGCAGCGCCGCATTCATGGCATGCGGCGGTTGGCTCCCTACGAGCGATCTGATGCAAGTACCACCCGAAGCAACCATGCCCGGTGAGTACCTGCACCAGTCTGAACGACAGGGAGCCCCAACGTCTCCCTATCCAATCCGGCAGGACCGGGCGAACTTAATGTTCGAATGTACCATGCACCTTATATTAAAGAAAGCGTTGCGATGAATGTATATGCATATTACATAAGGTGATCGAGAATTTTCTTTAAATTGAAAATCTGTCACCAAGCATCTAAGGATCAGTTACACTTATTTGACAGAATCAGTCCGTTAGGCTTATGTATACGACCTTCATCCAAAGTTTCAGTTAACACCGAATGAGATCACAGATTGGCTAAACTCATAAAACTTACAATCAAGGTATATTGATTGGTATATACTTCGACGCGGTATCCGATTTTTTTTTTTTTTTTATTTACGTGGGGAAATCCCTTATGGATACGCCACCCTCTCGGGGGAGAGGATGGGTTATGTCCGACTCGCACAGACTAAAACCCCACGGTGTATTCCCCACGTAAATAAAAAAAAAAAAAAAATCGGATACCGCGTCGAAGTATATACCAATCAATATACCTTGATTGTAAGTTTTATGAGTTTAGCCAATCTGTGATCTCATTCGGTGTTAACTGAAACTTTGGATGAAGGTCGTATACATAAGCCTAACGGACTGATTCTGTCAAATAAGTGTAACTGATCCTTAGATGCTTGGTGACAGATTTTCAATTTAAAGAAAATTCTCGATCACCTTATGTAATATGCATATACATTCATCGCAACGCTTTCTTTAATATAAGGTGCATGGTACATTCGAACATTAAGTTGAGCTTCACATTGAAAGAGTAGTACACATATGACATATTATACAGGGAATATAACAGGTATAAATAATTTTAAAAACCTCAATGTAATGGTGTCTTAACAGTAGACACTAGTCGAACCCGCGTAAACGACAACCAAAAATTCCTGACTACAGCAACCATGAGAACGCACATAATCGATTGCGTGACAGTCAATTTGGTGGACGCAGTCATCGTTATTTTAACGCTACTGGCTGGATGGAGCTTTATAGCTTAACAGACAGGACTAATGGAGGATGGGATAATTAGGACGCTCAGCTGCTTGGTAACAAGCTCAAAGGTGCAAAAGTGGTCGAAAATCGGTTTGAGCTTGTTGCCTTGGATGCAACAACGCGAATCTTACTATGCTAAACTAGCAAAACTAAACATACATATAAAAATTAGTGAGGCACACATGCCTCACAAATTTAAACATATATTTTGTGTCTGCACAGTCATCGTGAAACAAGGCGAAAGTAAGTGACGCTGTGACTACCTTAAATATCGGCGCATTTATCGACGAGGCCACATATCATTTATATTATTACCACAACGAAAATCGTAATTAGTTTTGATACGCACAAATCTATACGTGATATAGAAAACTAGAAAGTAACTCCATAGATATATGCGATTAGTTTAGAAGATCTTTAAAATAATTTTGATTGATTGATCATTATTTTGTATTATTTACGAGACAAAAACAAATTACGTAAATGTCGCTGGAATTAAGGTTCACAATTCGCCATAGTTTGGCTGTTGAATAATTCAAATTTTACAGCTTTGGTGGCTACAATCAGGTTGCCTAGTGTGCAAGATGCTACAAAGTCGATATTATTTTTCGTTTGACTTTATTATATTTATCTGGTGATACACATACAAAGTGACCACGACACTAAAACTATACATCACAGATAGAAATGGTGAAACTGTTAATTTTAGAATATGTTGGTGGAAAATGATTATTCATGATTTTATTAATTTACCACAGATTCAATTGAAGGGTGCGGTCCTGCCTCCACAAGTAGAACAGACCAATCGGAGACCTCGGATAGTCTATTGGCAAGAGCAGCACCAGCTGATCCAGCGCCTATTATAATGTGATCGTAGAACATACCATCTGAAAATATTTACGTGAATTTTTAAAAGAATTTGAAGTGAAATTTCTTATGGAAGTTATTTGAAATTTTAATCGGCAATTTTTTTGCTTGATGAAAAGTGATGGTGATAAACACTGTCGTAGTGTTACAAACACCGGTTCTCATCCGATCACTGAAGTTAAGCGACGTTAGTACTTGGATGCGTGACCGCCTGGGAACGTCTCGCGTGATTTTGGTTTTTTGTTGAATTTTGTAATTGAAATGTTTCCTTGTAATATAAAAGTTTGACTATTATCGTGTCTTTTTATGACAACCCCTATTATTATTTCGCTACAGCGCGCACAACGCAATTGAAAATCATTGATATGTCCGCAGAGGTTATGATCTATCGGCAGAGGACAATATTATTCCGGCCTGCACGCCATACAGCGAATAAATATACTATTTAATTACTGTATATAATACACCAGCCTGTTCCGGAAGATAACGATCCTAAGATGAAACTGGAAACTCTGTTTCATATTACAGCAGTAAATATTTATATACCATGCAATGTGTAATGCATGCAAAGTGGCATATTCGTCACCACCATCTTCCTATATTGTAATTTTTTCAAAAGTGTAAAGTTTGAGTGAAAAGTCTCTGTATAAAAAACGTCAAGGCAGTCAAAAGGACTGCCGACAGAAGTGAAAAAACAAAACAGTGAAATAAATATATTCTCTTTTGAATATTCATGTTAATTATAGTGTGATTGACAATATTTAAATGTCAGAATTTGTATATTAACATTAGTTTGGTTTTCATAACTATCGGCACTCGGAGCAATAATTATAAACATTTTAATAGTCTATTAATAAATAAAACGTGTTATGATCTGCAATATGTCAATACTACATGTACACAGATCATACGCGTCGCTAGTCTGACTCAAGCCGCGCAAGTGCAATACGACCGATCTTGCTGCCGTAGCATGTCTTGACGCTAAATAACAAATTTATCGCCTGCCAAAAATACCGTTCAATACACCTAAACAAGTTTTCGCTTCAAAAATAGTGAGAAAGTGAGATAGAACACAATAGGGAGACTTTTAAAAATATTGACAGATTAACATAAAGTTTTTCAGTTGCCATTCCATTACATGGTCGTACTGTAAAGTGAAGATTTGGTATCATCTTCTTTCTTAGTACACACGTGCGAAGCCACGGCGAGCAGTTAGTATGTAAATAAGGATGTAAGCCTTCTTTTTTCAAATTATGCCTGTAATTGAAGTTTGTCCCAATTTCTGATACAACGCAGTAGGCCAAGTATAATTCAAGGTTTAAGGATCCTCTTTTTATTAGGTATTGGGATCATATTTATACTATCTCTCACTGTAGTCGAAACACTGTCAATAAGTAATTCAGCAGCTAGATTCGGGTTTTGACAACAAAGGACTGGAGTAAAGTCAGTTTTCTCGAGAACCGTTACTACTGTAGTTAAATGTTCTGATAAAAATACCGGAATACGAGTTCTCGCGATTCCCACATGTTGTGTACTTAGCTTATTTATAGGATTATTTTTGTTATATTTAGTGACAGAAGCTAACAAAGTATCGCGGATACGAGCACTACATGTTTTTACTATTATAAATCTTGGAGTATTACTTTCCCGATTTCTCTTGGCAATCCTGATAGCATGCACTATATCACCATCATCAATTGGACTCTCAATAACTTTGTAATCTGCAGGACTGTATTGAATAAGTTTTCAGATCGAGATTCGGGAATATGATTTATTCATTGTTCGCTTCGCGCATATTCTGTTCAACTAGATCGGGCTTAGTGAAGAGATATCCTTTACTTGAGTTTTTAGATCGATATTATCTTTCGGTTAAAATGCTATAGTAGCATTTTTTTCTTCAAGTTGTGATGTTATGTTTTCAAATTTTTCATTAAAGAACGCAAATGCTTCCCGAAAACTGTTGACATTGTCGTCGACTGCTCTTAGCCGAATGACAGTTGATTCACTTTGAAATATAAAACCTGCCAACTCGTTCTTAAAAATTTTCTGAAATTTATCTACCGTTAAAAAATCTTGTTCATCTCCATTAGAAACATCATTCGCTTCCATATTAGTGTTCGAGTTAGTAGTACAATCGGGTGAAGATACTACACTCGTGTTTTTGCGCATTATTGTTACATTATGCTTATGGCCCGGAAGCGGGTCTCTTACAGGTTGATGATGATATAATAGTTACCTATGTTGCAATCTTCAGCGGCGTAATTGGTAAATATCAGGTTGTACTCACCCTTTACATTCGCTTGAGGTGGATACTCGTCAGACCCTAGTTGTAGCGAAGCGAGCATTCCGAATACGACTTGTATCTGCTTTATTAGTGGTACTATAGACTTCACTCTCAAACCTGACATCCACTTGAGAAGAGCGTTCATCCTGTTAAGAAAGTAACAAATCTATACTAATATTATATACCATCATGCTAAGACCAATGCGCCAATGAAAAATGTTTCAAAATCTTTTTTTTTCCTTTTGAGAGCTTCTAAAGGGTGTTAGCGTTAGCTCAAAGTAACTATTCCACGCAGACGAAGTTGCAGGCAGAAACTAGTTAGTATAATAAACACAGAAAGTAAAATACGTGTGGAATTTTCAAGATAGCGATTTTTTTTGTTACCGCTCTCTTAGGACTGGACAACTTTTGTGTAAGTATAGAGCCTAGAACTCTACACTATCGCTTTCTGGGATTAGATTATAAAAACAGTCTATTCTTGGGGGCACCAACACTTGAGAGAACATAGGTATAGAGATATGGTTTGTAGTCCATTTAAATATTAAGTTTCAGGAATTTGGTATCTTTAATCTGCCGTCCCAATACATTCTTAATAATATGTCCGAAAAAACATTGAAAAACTGTACTTCATAAAATATCGGCATGATTTAAATACATATTAGAAACTGTGACAAATTGGTCATCTCATGTTTCAGACCAGTAATAGTTTTTTTAGATAATAGTATTAAGTTTTACAACGAAGTCCCAAAGCATACTATCGATTTTCCGGCCTGTAAAGTTTAATTGTTAAGTCAAGAGGGTTTTGGTGTCAAAAGGGTATTATAGAGTGGACCAATATGAGAACGGTAGTGATGGTGGGAATTGACTTCTCTCTGTGTATAAAATGAAAAGGATTGTCACGTAATATTTTAAGCAGAGGTTTTTTTGTGGGGCACGCAGACCCTCGCAGTGTCCGTAAAGAGAAATTCAATAATATCGAAAAATTGCAACATGTTGGTTATCGTTCTGAAATTTTTAAAATAGTACCGTACTAGGTATATGTCGCAAGTACCCAAAATAGTAAGGTGTATATTTACTCTTTTTGAGATAAGAAAAATGGACTTACAGCTTTCGCAAATTACCGTGCCACCAAAGAGGAAGAGTCAAAAATAGGCACGATTTTAAGTACATGTATGTTTTTTTTTCATACTAGTTGTTTTCGCAAAGAGATTATTTGGAATAGACAATATAAAGAGGAGTGATCGCAATTTGATATCTAACGGGCAGGCAAACAGCGGTTAGTCAGTTTGAAAAAAAAAGCACGCTTAGACGTGTCGGATTCTGGGCTCCTGTGTTAGCGAGTATATTATAGTTCTGTTTGTCGTGTTTCAGAATGGGACATAATATACTACTGAATAACTTGGAGGATGGCATGACGGTAAGGACTACCCAGGGATTGTAGACATGTGAGGGGTTTAATAGCAGTTTTTACCATTAGTTACAGCATCGTTACTCTATCGTAATAATAAAAATATAATAATTGCGACTAATATTATAAATGCCAATGTAAGTTTGTTTATTACGCTTTTACGCCTTAACTACTTAAACGGATCATTACAAAATGTTGCATACACTTTGTCAGGATGTCCAGAATAATGTAGGTAGTATTCCCGCGGGATAAGTTAAATCTGCATTAATGCGAGCGAAGCTGCGAGCAAAACTAATAGCAAATCTGGAGAAACAATTTTATACACAGTCACTTAATTTCAAACGAAATATAGCTTATATTATCGTGTTTCAATAGATGATAAACATACATATTTGATTTTTAATATAACTGTCACTTCTGTTCATCAGACAAAACCCAGTAAAGGGCGTGAATCGAACTTGCAGCTATTGTGCCCAATAGCACAGCTTACTACCGATGCCACGATTCCTTTATTGTATTTTTTTAAATCTAGTTACCTATGTATGAGCTGGCGAACAAAAGGGATAATTGTTATTGTATTATTATAATTTTACAGTAGATCCAAATGCTAAAATAGAATTACCGCGCTTGTAATGAAATCGATAACTATAACTTGTTTATATGTTTCTATATACTTGTGGTTAACTTTTTTAATTATAACAGACGAAGAGGCATTATAAGTATATGATTTCTAAAAAAAGTTGTTTAAGAATAATATTTAAAATACGCCGTTTTGTTGGCGATCTCATCATGTTTTTAATATTGTTACGGTCAGTATAGACAATGCAGTTTTATCAAACATTAAAGAAGTGTCGGGAGCAATATTCAAGCAACTAACAACGTTCGTAGAAAATATAACGACCAACGACGCAACGGCCCGAAGCTGAAGATGAAAATTTTCATAAAAATGTACTTACATAATGCATATGTATTATTTCAGATATAACTCAAGAGAAATCAGCATAATATCCTTCCTCCCTTCTGTATATATAAGAGCCCTTCTTTTTTAGATTTATAATAAATTAATTCTTAGTTATATACTTTTATAAATAATTTTTCATAAACATTAATTACATACTACAAAAATTGTCAGCACATAACTCTCAATATTCACTTCTATTGTATAACAAAAGAGTTAGAACTTAATTATGCTACATGTATACATGTTAACGCGCTACCTCGGAATGAATGCTTATTAATAAATGATTTCATTAAATGAAACCGGCATTTTGCCTCAGTCGGTTTTCAGTAAATCCTTCAATTCAGTCAAAGTCAGTCCAAGGAGATCGTTTAATAATGTATTTTGTGTATGAGATCTGTGTTTAATTTTGTTGTAATTTGGAATTTTGTATCTGCAATTTATTCGTATATAACATTTTGTGTAGGTGGTAGAGCCACGCTGAAGCTTGAAAGCTTTCATTCAGCTTTCTTTCAAGCTGGTTTCAGCTTGAATGGGTCGGCTCGTCCGGGGTACTACCACCCACACAGAAAACAGACGTGAAGTAACAGTGCTTGCATTGTTGGGTTTCGTTCGGCCAGTGAGAGCACCGGACGCCCACATCCCTTTTCCTTCCTTCCCTTCCCTTCCTCCCTTCCCCATACACTAGCTGGCAACGCACTTGCAACTGCTGTTGCTAGTGTTTATGGACGGTGGTGATCACTTAACGTCAGCTGACCCACTTGTGATAAAAAAAAGAAAAAGCAGAGTTTTTGGCGTGGTCTAGTCCGTTATGTAGTGGATTTTATATTTTATTCATAATATTGCGTTATTTTAGTCTTTATTTTGTAATGGTGGTGTTTTACGTAATATAGTAAAAAATAATAGTAATATATAATAAAATAATAATATAGTAAAAATAATAGTAGTGTAAAAAAAATTTTAAAGTAGCTGGGAAATATTACCACGGAACATGAATTCTGAGATGCCACAAAAACTCTATGTAAAGTTCTAACAAGGGAGCAACAATAAATTAAATATTAACAAAACGATTGTTGTGGAATGTCATTAAGGAGTTTAATATGCATCATCATAAACTTTACTATAACGTTTTTACCTGTTTATAGCGTAATACATTAGTATTACAATGTATAATGCGTAAGATACATTGTTATAGTTCCATAGTACATTCTTTTGATGGGTTTCAAAGTTTAACGACAACGAATTGTGACTTAGGAGTCACACCTTATATAGTAGCGTCAGTAATTAACAGACAACGTTGTTGTATATACTACAATAATTAACATAACATATCAGAAGAGGCAATTTCAAAATTCTAAGGTTTCTAAGAATAAAAGATACGCACAGATTTGGGATGCGCGCATTTGGGACGCGCTAAAAACAAAGCGCATAACTTAAACAACTATCGCTTATTACAGGTCATTCTTGTATTGTCATTGTTTTTTTTTGTATATCATAGGAGGCAAACGAACAGATGGGTCACCTGATGTTAAGTGATTACCAGCATCCATAGACACTTGCAACATGAGGAGAGTCGCAAGTGCGTTGCCAGCCTGTGTTGGAGGAATGGAAGAAGAAGCGGAAGGGGATGGTAGGTGGGTCTCCGTCGCTCTCACTGACCGAACGAAACGCAACAATGCGAGCACTGTTACTTCACGTCGGTTTTCTCTGAGAGGGTGGTACTACCCCGGTCGAGCCGACCCATTCATGCTGAAACCATGATTATAATACTCGTTTGTTTGTATTCCTTGAATTACCCAGATGATGTTACTACGTGCATAGAGCAAAATGTCATTCAGACATAAGCTTAATTTGTATAATACATGGGACTGCCCAATAATCATGTATAGCTATCCCGTTTTCGCAGACACGTCAAAAGACAATTTGGCACTTACGTACATATAACGCACCGCTACGTTCGGACGACCAGTCTCCGTAAGGACTCGGAGCTCCTCTGCATATGGGTGTATGTGAAGTCCATCACGACCAACTATTTCAATAAAGCAAGAAACCAAGCCGACTCGTTGCTCCCTGCTTACAGCACCATAAAACGCTTGCGAAATATCTTTACCGATCCCTGAGAATAAATAACGGCAGCGAACGATTCGAATCACCCCCTTACCTCTATTTTTCTAACAGAACATGCTCGAATCTACGCTCACACTGTTCTATCTGGCGGTGAATTGCGCTCCCGCATACTCGTCACTGCCTCCATCTAAATACTCCGGAGGGGAGCCTTCTATGACGCTGCTAACGCGATATAGTGGTACTGTACTCACTAATTTTCACACACATCACACTGCACCTCACACACGTGCAAATATAGGTACACCGTAAGTACATAATACAGTGGAAAGTTTTTAATTATTTTGTAGATTTAGCTTAGTTCGTCTTAGTTAAATTGCCAGATTCGAAATACATGTACGTGTTGGTGAGACAACGTGCTGGTACACATATGTGTCTCACTAACGTATATATGGGCGCGTGACCATACAGCCATCTGGTGTCAATGTAAGCAAGTAACAAATGAAATCAAAGCTTTATTATCTGTAGTGCCATCTATCGGAACTTAGAACCGAGGAAATATTATTAGCAACTCCTTGTTATAAAGTAAATAAAATATAGAAAAATACGAACAGATTACTATGATAAGTAACGAATTAAATTAATTAGATTTAATAAAAGATATGGTTATGTTTAATTTTAATCTAATATTGTTTTAAGTATTTAAAAATAGAGATATGATTTATTTTTGCCACAAATGTGTTAAATGCGACATTTCCGGTGTATTTTTTATTATAGTTATTTCTAAACAAACTAATTAAGATATATTTCAGCTTTTAATGAAGATTTAAAATAATTGCAATATTCTTATTGATTTTATATTGTTTTGTAAACCGTTGATATTAATTATGTTTGTTATAAAGAAAATATGTTATTATTGAAAAAATAAGATATGGCGGAGTTGGTGTGAGTTGCAAACGGGCAATAAGAAATTAACTTAAGAAAACATTCCCTGAGACGATTATTGCGACGTGAACTGTAAAAGAGAAAGAAAATACGATTGATTTGATTCTTAATTAATAGTTTCCTTTTATGATGGATGCTGGAGAGAATTCTGGCGCGGCACCGACATATACATGTATGACTTGTTTAGCTAACTTGGTTGCTAATAGGTTAAGGCGACACCCCATACCGAGGTTTGGCTAGTTTGGTGGTTTTGCGCTTGTTGCCATACGGCTAAATAAATTAAGCGCACACCCAAAAAGTCGATCAAGCTGTGATTTTGTAATGGTGGTAGAGCCACGCTGAAACTATTACTGGTTTCAGCACGAATCGGTCGGCTCGTCTGGGGTAGCACCACCCTCTCATAGAAAACCGACGCGAAGTAACAGCGCTTGCATTGTTGCGTTTCGCTCGGTCAGTAAGAGCGCCGGAGGCCCACCTTCCCTCCTCTCCCTTCCCTAACCCTTCCCCCATAGGGTGGCAACGCACTAGCAACTCATCTGATGTTGTTAGTGTCCATGGACGGTGGTGATCACTTAACATTAGGTGACCCACCTTTTCGTTTGCCACCTATGACATAAAAAAAAGGCTCGTCGGGCCGACAACGTGTAGTCAGTTGGAAAATAACATAAATGAATAAATTCGTCAGATATTTTATTTTCCTCCGTATAACTTTCTGAAAATAGCAACGGTGAGATAACGCTGACAAGTAATACTAAAATATTATGAACGTAATTTGAGCCGAATTTTTTTCTCTCTAAAATAACCTCCTCTTATTATTTATTGTTTCTTTTCATGGAGATGTGGGAAATCAGTTTTATTTTTACAAGGTTAATCATTACATAGTATAAAACAAAGTTCTTTGCCACGTCTGTCTGTCTGTCTATTAGCGATAAACTTAAAAACTACTGAACGGATGTTCATGCATGTTCAATAGTAGATGCAGTATTTCAGGAGGAAGGTTTAGGTGTATGATTTGTCAAGGTTTTTTATTATCAGGTAAGGACAACGTCCGCCGCGACCGCTAGTAATTTAATAATGCAGAAACAGTCTAAATGCCTCAGCATAATGCAAGTAAATTTATTCCGGTTGCTGTAGATTAAAACTATCGTTATATTTGTTTATTCTCTTCTACAACCATTTAAAATATGAATATAGTCTTTACGAATTTTTGCTTACACACGTTGTGGGTGCCGTATCAGTAATATATATGGCTAATACTGCGGTAGCTATGCCTGTGAAATGGATGCAGAAGACGAAATTGTAGTTCACGTTCGTTTATTAATTGTCGATCCTTGAAACAGACTATCAATTGCGTCAAAGAGAAATTTATTATATCTAAGTCAATTAAGCATGAAATTTTATTATTATTTAAATCTAAATAAACCTTGAAAGTTGAGTTCGCTATTCGGTTTTTATTTATACACTTCATTAACCAGATTTAGTAGAGTGGGACGTTTTAGATTCAAGTGATGTAAATATTTTAATAGATCCGTAATACCGTAGAGCTCTGAGATTAATTGCATTTTTTGTATTCAATAAATAGTCACATTGTTGCATAACAGAAAAAACTGAACATTGACACGAGTTCAACTTCCATCTCAAACAAGTATTGAAAACCTATAAGAGAGATTATTTTGTAGGGCGTTCGTATTTCTATAATAAAAAATTAAACCGCCGAAAAAACTGAAAAACAACAAATAATAAACCTTTTTTTCATTAACCTTAATAACTAAGTCCTTAAACTATTGTGAGTATACCTAAGTAATTTTAAGTCGGCGCCAAACAAACAAAATAATGAATTACATAAAGCCTTCGCCAGAAAATGCCCGAGCGTTTACGAAGTTAATGTCAGCGAGACAGCAACCCGAACGAGCAGACACGTTGGGAATATACATAAATGCTTATCGCTGAAGATTTCACATGATTGTTAATTTGATTTAGTTCTTTGTTTGAATATAAGGTAATTTAGTGATCTTTGTTCATTGATTGTTTGGCGCCGACTCAAAATTACTTAGGTATACTTACATTAGTTTAAGAACGTAGTTATTAAGGTTAATAAAAAAGGGCTTTCTTTCGACACTTTATTTTTTATTAAAAAGTTTTTATTTTGTAGTTTTTTGTGGCTATAATCTATTAATTAGTTCATGCTTAATTTATTTGTAATACACAACTTAGAAAAATGAACTATAAATCATTCCTTGTTATCCTACCCTTGGGGTTGTTTTTTTTTTTTTGTAACCAACATCCTGGTACTTAAACCCGTTCCAATAAAAAAAAAATTTTTTAAATCGGACTAAAATATGTATATCTTCTTGCCACTTTGCCGAAGAGAAATGTAATTGTAAAAAGTTACAAAATCCCACGTAATTTAAATAGTAAATATATCGTCTTAAAGGCGAGGTTTATTAAGGATTTTTTGGTCTGACATTTTTTAGACGATATACTAAAAGTTTAAGGAGCGTTACATGAATAAAATCATCTTGGTAAATAACAGATACACTAATGTACCTAGTCTTCTCACCCCGCCTACCAATGTCTTAAATCGCAATGCAATGTGCATTACCAGATCAATTCTAAATTTAAATAAATATGGATTTAATAAAACGCTAGACACGGCTATCAAAACGTGTCTAAGGATTTTTTATTCCTTTGCGACTGTAAGCTTATTTAAATTGACGTCATTGGTAAAATAACATAGGTACTATGTATTACACTAATCACGTATAGGGTCGATGCAGTCAGGAATGGCAATAACCACTTCGTGGATACTGTCACTATTTATTTGGCCAGAGCTTCGCCTTACAATAGTTTGTATATTATAAGAAGTGCGTAGATATCACAAACATCTTGCCTTTTAAAGGCCAATCTATATAAGTCAAAGCGATTACTATTTATACATAATTCCGCAAAATAATTTAAGTAACAATTTATGTATCTCTAATGTGTTTACTATCTGTTTCGACATGTAGATCAGCGACATCTAGCCTTTCATGGCCGAACTATGAAGTCAAAGAATATACTATTTGATATAATGATCAAACTAATGATTCAATTCTATATAATGATATTCTTATTTAAGTCTTATTAACATTATATAATAATAATTATTCTTATTTATGTATCTTTATTATGGTGGCACTAGTTTCAATGTGTCTCTTAATATGGTGGCGCTAGCATCAATGTGTATCTCTAATATGATGGAGCTAGTGTGAATGTATATTTATAATATTGTGGCGCTAATATCAATGTTCCGGTCGTGTTGTAGTCTCGTCTCTTGAATGTGATGCAGCGGCACCGGAGGTGGGTGCTAACATATGACTAAAACATTCTCATAATATTTACAAAGAAGATAAGCAAGAATATGCGATGTTACTTTGAGATTAATTATTATTTACCATCAAATACACTTGGGTTCTTATAAAATATACATTTCCTGGTCATTTAAATTATAGTATCTATACTAATATTATAAAACTGGAGGGTTTGTTTGTTTGAACGCGCTAATCTCAGGAACTACTGGTCGGATTTGAATTATTTCGTGTTAGATAGCTAATTTATGGAGAAAGGTTATAGGGTATATATCATGACGCTAAGACTAATAGGAGCGGATCACTAATGTGTACTGTTTCAAAATCGTTTTTTTTTTTACTTTTTAGAGCTTCCGCTACGTGTTAGCGTTAGCCCAAAGTGACTATTCTAGGCGGATAAAATCGCAGGCAGAAGCTAGTTCTATACAGTAGAATCTCACTATTCCGACACTTCAGTAGTCCGATACATCCATCCGGAACAATTTTTTATTTTTTTCGAACAGACTACGCTATTGACCCAGCAAGGTTTTAACAGCTTCACCGGGCTACTAAGGCGAGCGCTTAAGGCACTCAGCCGATTTTATTTTGACAACTAGCTCAAGGGTGCACGGCACACCTCGGCTTTGGCTGTTGCCTGATACATGCAATTCGCGATCTATCAGTTTTTTTTTTTTTTAACGTGGGGAAATCCCTTATGGATACGCCACCCTCCCGGGGGAGAGGGTGGGTTATGTCCGAGTCGCACGGACTAAAACCCCACGGTGTACCGACAGACCGTTTTGTGGGGGCGGCAAGGGATCGTTCAAGCTAATCAACCTTGTAGAGCCGCCCCCACGGTCCGCCCGGCGGAAGGTGACCGCCGGGCTCCTACCTATAGAGGGACAGACCGGGTACACACCGGCTGCCCCCCCTCGTCCGCCGGACCTGTGCAATGAGGAGATGGGCCCCCCGGCCCATCCCCTCAGGTCCGGCTACGGTGGCAGGAGGAGTTGGGCGAAGCGCCTTCCCCTCCTGCCTGTCCTCCTTTGGCGGAGACGGCCACTTTCAGGGTCTGCCTCGCGGGCCCTCTCCGCCTCCTCCTTCTGCGAGACGACCTCCTCGCAGAAGGAGGCCATCGCTCGCCAAGCCTGTTCGCTGCCGAGCATGGCCGAAACCACGCTCGGCAGCGATAAGTCCGTTCCCACGGCCGCCGCCAGAATGCGGCGCTGCTCCCCCCACGCAACACACTCAGACAGCGTGTTCGTCCACTGTGAACCGCCCGACCCGGTCATTCAACCTAGGTTTATGTAAGTTAATCTCCATACTTTTGAAATTCTTCGAACACACTTTACCTAAGATTCTCTTTGTTGTCTATTAGTATTATGTTTTGATATTATTATTTTATGTGTTAAATGTGACCATGAAGTGTTATATCCTAGAATACTGCAAGTGTCTAACCTTTCACCTGGTATAGCTTAACATTATATTTTAACAAATATTTTATGTATTTCTAGTATTAAGATTGTGTGGATAGCGTGTAAGCTGCAACTTGTGTAATGACTCATTAGTATCAATACGATTTGTATGAAAATAATTAACTAGTTAAAGCATAGTCTTAAGTATTTCGTAAATAAACTAATAGTA
>MU158743.1:999140-1026329 GCA_015888305.1 Antheraea pernyi | reverse complement strand
AGGAGGCGCTCGACCGCCCTCCCCATCTCCTCCTCCGTTATCGGAGGGGGCGGCCCGTCAAGCACCTCCTCGACTGCCTCCCGAGGCGGAGGCATGGGAGGAGCCGGTAGCATCGGAGGGTCGGGGAATAATTCTCCCACGACCCTCGCTACCACCTCCGGCCGGAGGGTCTCCGTCGCCGGGGGCGCCCAGGATCGCCTCGCAGATCTATCTGAGCTAACCTAAGTTAAGCTAACTATTCATATATATATGAGTTGTTGAAACATATATGTGTACCAAGCATACATACCTCAACAACTCTTATATATATTTCGTATCGGATAATATTCTAAACTATTTCAGTTTGAGAAGGGAAAAAAATAAAACCCTTCCACTTGCCTGTGCATGCGAGTATGCGTGCACGTGTGTGGAGGTGATATGTGTAACGTTGTTGCAGTGATGTTAGATTTTGTGTCACTGTATCGCGTGAGCAACGTACTCAAGGGTTCCACGCCGAGGGAACGAACCTAGGCTTGAGCCGTTGCCGAGGGGGGAATCCGGAACACCCCTTCCCTGCTTTCCTTTCGTGCGTACTTTTGGGTGCACTGGTACCAGTATAACCTCCAAAATTTCTGTGCAGTTTTTCTATACAATCCAATAATCCGAGCATTCCAATAATCCGACACACGCTGGTGTTCAAAGTGCCGGATTGAGAACTGTACTTATCACTTCATTTCATATTAAATTATTAATGTTTTAAGAAACTACGGTATTTATAAACATCATGTTCGGTAAGGGATTTGTGTTTTCTTACCGTGGGCGTGAAGTGGGGCAAGTACGGTGCTTATGTTTTTCTACTGTATATATAATATATCGTTACGATAACAAACGACGCAGACAAAGTCGCTATCAGCTAGATCTGAATAATATAATGGAATGATGAGCACAAAAAATACAACATACGTTTTAAACTTACAATATGACATTAAAACTAAATGCAATAAAAACTATATAATGGATAATTATCATAAACAATCGAGCTCATCATACACTTGTGATTACAATATAACGTAAAATAAAACAAAAAACCGTGGTAAGTGCAACATAAATTTTTAATTTTGAAATCTAAAATTTATGTTATAAAGATATAAGAGATTATAGTAAAATATTCATTGAAATAGCCCGCTGCAAACAGCAATTTTGGTTTAAATTTAACGCCCAACGTCATTAAAATATTTAATTGGAACTATTAAGATTAAGATGTACATTTTTTAATTATGTATAATATTATTATTTAGGTATCTCGTAAGGTTAAACCAGCGCTAGGCGCACAAAAACTTATTTATCTTAAAACTTCGTTAGCATACATTTACTTTTCTCTACTGTATTGTGTGGTTTTATGAAACTACGATGTAAGTGAAACTTTTTTTCGGATCGTAGGCATTTATTTAACTAAGTTATTAAAATCGCGTATTTAATCTTAACTTCATAATTGGAAAATCGTAATGGTAATAATAGACAAGATATCCAACTATACATTCTATTTTCAACCTTCGTATTAGAATACGGAAGACATAATAAATACAATCATTCAGATGATACACACACATATTGGCCGTGGTGCTCTGCCGAGATCCTTTCTTAGACAGCGACGCCTGCCTGGGGTAGCGAGGGCGCTATGTGCGCGGGCCGCGGGGACATCCGCGATTATTAAACCCACGCCGCGGCACAGAACCCAGCTCGGGGGATCGGGGGAGTCTTTCGAGCGAGAGCACTCCTTGGTGGAGTGGTCGCCGAGGCACTTAACGCACCTGGACTTCAGGAGACAGTTTCGTGCGGAATGTCCGTACACCTGGCAGTTGTGACACTGCGAGGGCACAGACGTTTTGCGCGGTGGCTCGACGACAACGCCGGAGAGGCCGCAGAGGGTCGTGAGATTGAATATCGCTTTCCCTTGATGAGTGCGATCTAGAACGACGAGAACCATATCGTATGGGGCCCTGGTGCGCGGAGAGCGCATGCGATGAACCTCGCAAACAGGAATCTTCTGGTCGGAAGTTCTGAAGGAACCCTATGGATGACTACCCGTAGTTTACGCTCCTCTCTTCGAGAGAGTGCGTGAAATAACCCCACTGGTTGTCCCGAAGGAAACGAGTGAGGTTACGATGGGCGGTGGAAGTAGCTACCTTCACCTGAATACCTACAGCGGTATTCACAGCGGAGGTGTAAGGGATGCTTGCCGTTTCCAGCAAGCTAGAGATCTCGACCCAAGACTCTTTGTCTTGGATCGTAACGGGGGGTGGTGGGCGGGGCTTTTTGCCCGAAACTGCGGAACCCGCAGCTCGAGGCGAAGCGGGTCTAGAGGGCGCTGGCGTCGTCTTCGGCACTTTCGCGCCATCGACGTTAACAATCTTTTTGGAAGGCAACGTGCCTTCCGGATCGGACGAGGAGTTTAGGCGCTTACTGCGCGGTTTGCGGTGCGTGACGGTGGTGAAGCCATCGTCCGCAGGAGGGTCTTGCTCCGCAGGAGGGTCTTGCTCCATATCGGAGCCTGAGTCGGAATCACTATCATGATCGGACGGGATCTCGAAGTTATTAGCTGCCTCAATCTTGGCATAGATCGAGGGAGCGGGCTTCGAGGAATTGGGAAAATCGATGCGACGCTTCGCAGCGTACGCGTCGTAATCGTCTACGAGACGAGGACATATGTTGGAAATGAATCCACGGAGGCTGATAAGTTCGGTCTCTAAGAGGCCAACTTCTCTATCGGAGGTCATACCGGGGCCTGAGGAGGGGAGTGGGGCGGAGGAAGACATGAAAAACCTCCCTGCCAGAGGGGCAGGGGGGCGCGCCTTAATGAATTTAACGGACTATCCCGAGTCCGGATCAAAGGGAGCTAATAAATAAATAATAATAAAAGCTCTAACTACTAGTAGCGATGGGTCACTGGGCAACAACGTAGCTCGAATACAATAGCGACAGCGATGACTCACTCTGCAACAATTTGCAGCGCGCACATCTGGCGCGCAGGTGCAGCGCGGCGAGTGTCTGGCACGCCGGCAACCTACGTCGATCACGATGCGCCCTATACTTTGGGCACGGCGCGCGCTAATTTGTACGTAAAATACTCTGAAAAGAGCGACCAACAATTGAATTTTCGATTAAAACGTCGACACGAAGCTCTGGATATGTGACGAAGTACGCCAGCTGCATACGCCGAACTTGATGTAATGCACTCGATGACCGTGACGCAACGACACGTTGTATTCGCTACTGAAAACTGCGGTTTTATAAAAATACAATCGAAAACAGCACTCGCGACTCACAGTAACACTACGTATTACACGACATCACAATGTATCAATATACTAGCGAATATCGAATATTGCTCCGAGCGCGTCAACACATTCGTCCCCGGCCGTGTTTGGATCGGAACTCCGAGGTGATATGCACAGAGTACGTTATATGTGATATGTGTAACGTTGTTGCAGTGATGTAAGATTGTGTGTCACTGTATCGCGCGAGCAGCGTACTCAAGGGCTCCACACCGAGAGAACGGACCTAGGCTTGAGCCGCTGCCGAGGGGGGCCTAGTCTGGTATTAAGTTATTAGATACAGGTTTCATGTATACTTTATAAATTTTTATTAGAACAAATAGCTACATCAAAATGAAAATTTCATGTAGATAAAGTTTACTTTATACAGCATGTTTATTGATGGAGTTGGTTGGAAGGTAATACAATAAAAACTATAAAGCGGTAAAATTATTGTGTTGTTGCGAGGATAGTAAATGGGGCGCGGAGATGAGGGTCAAAGAAGTAACCCAGGGGATACCGGGAAGACATCTCTTGCTAATATATATAGGATAGATTGGATTCACAATTGGACCCGGTAGGTGTCCCTACGATAGGGTTCTAAGGTTTTTAAAGATTTTTTGCGTTTGAAAATAAATTCGGAACAGGTAATAACCGATTTGGCGCAGACGAAGTTGCGCCGGTCAGCTAGTCTTCTATATACTCGTATGTATAATAGGCGATGATAAATCATTTCAGTATCTCTTTTTAGCATCTGCTTGTCAACCGATTTACTTTTATTTCTGATTAGTAGCTATTGACGAGTTTTAGTGTTAACAGTGAAAAATGTGGAGACAGTTTTTTCCATAACAAAAATATAGACCAATTGAAGCGTTAAATTAAATTAGAAGTCTCTATTAATCATATTTCGCGAGGAGTCTGCTTAATGTTACAACATTTATACGCCAAATAAAACCCGTTATTATTTTTCAAAGTTTCCTTAAGAAATTAATGAATCATGGTCGCATTTGGACTAGTAGACAACCATTAGTATTAATAAATGTGGAGTATTGTTGACATGGTTTTTTTTTAATTTTCTGATAGTAATCTATGATAAAGAACCTGATTACGTGACGTTGTTTTTAATTAACATAAACTAACTAACACCCGTGACCTCGGCTGCGTCGTATATTATTGTAACAATATGTTTTATGTACAGAGGTAAAAGCATAAGAATCCACCGCTTGTTCCACCTCTCCGCGGCAATACAATATCGCTGAAATGCTTATAAAAATTGTTTCCTTATTTTCAACAGATATTGAAGAAATCTTGTACGCAGGAAGTAATTAGCCTTAAGAAATTCATAAGATATACAGATTTTGTAAAGAAATACTGAAAAATAAAATATAATTTAATTCGCAACCGATTTGAATTACACTTTTTACACAGAAAATATGTTTTATTCTAATTATCCATCCCATTCCAGTTTCATTTAAAGTTACTAGTTACAATAATACAGATAATAAAATATTAGGTACTATACAATCACGTATTAATAAAATAATAACATGAACGTCATAAAAATGGGAGCAATCAATAATTAATTTTAAGACTTTGGTGCATTTGTAGGTATGCCATGATCCTCTTTAATCATATCAGCAGCTTTTTCTCCAATCATTATTGTTGGGATATTTGTGTTGCCACTAGTTATTGTTGGCATTATACTGGCATCGACTACTCTTAAATTTAAAGCACCTCTTACTCTTAACCGCTCATCCACGACTCCTATACCTTCAGGCCCCATGGCACATGTACCGATTGGGTGCCATAATGTTGTTGCCAAGTTTAAAGCCATGCATTTCAAATACTCGTGGCTTTTAAATACGTAACCTTTACATTGCGGTAAATCAGGATCAACCATTATTGATTTCACCTTCTTTAAATACGTTGAATTTAGAACTTGCAAGTAATCTTTTATTGAATGTGCTATTTTTTCTAAGTCATCATTGTTGTTAAAGTAACCTGCATATATAAGTGGTTTAGCTTCAGGATCGTTATTTTTTAATCTAATTCTTCCTCGTGATTTAGGATGTAGCAGGTCTAAGAGGGTGCCTACTGTTTCACCTTCATTAGCGGCTTTACTAGTAGCAATACATATACGATCCTCGAGTCCCATAACAAATGAACATAGTACTGACGCTTCTACTGTGGTCGCTGGCAAGGGAAATACCATAGTTTGGTAATCAGGATAATCTTGTGTTTTATTAAGCGCTACAAATCCCATAACCATTGGAATTGGAAGTTTATCTAAATTGAATAAAAACTCAATCCTATCAACAGCCGAGGTTAATCCTTTTTCGAGTGTTAACATTACGGGAACGGTAATATGATCCTGTAAGTTCTCTCCGACTTTCGCCGAATCTATAATTACTTCAACTCCTATATCCGTCAAATGTTGTCTTGGACCCACTCCTGACAACATTAATAACTGCGGACTATTGATTGCTCCAGCAGATAGTATAACTTCCTTGTGTGCGAATAGGCTGATCTCTTTTTTGTTAGGTAATTTAACTTTCACACCGATCGCCCGTTTTTCTTCATTAAAGAGAATTTTCAAAGCCAGCGTATCTCTCAGAATATGTATGTTTTTACGGTTTTTCAAAGGTTTAAGGTAGGCTTCAGCAGTGCTTTGACGAACACCTTTATCAATAGTATATTGTGGCAAGGAATAGCCTAACTGCTCATATCCATTCGTGTCCTCCAGTATTGTGTGACCTGTTTCTTTCAAAGCTTCAATAATCTTTTTTGTTCTCCGAAACCAAAGAGGACGAGTGATTCCGACACAACCTGTAGTGTTATGCAAATTAGCGGTGGCACTACTCATAATACTTTTGTCATTTAGTCGTTCAAATTTTTTAAAATAGTACAAAACTGTTTCCCAATCCCATCCTTTATTACCAAGATCGACCCAATTATTGTAATCGATTTTATTGCCTCTAACACTAAACATGTAATTTGCCCCGCTCGATCCTCCCAGCATCTTTCCTCGAGTCATGTGAATATTTCCAGTTTTATGAGCCTGACTAAAATAGCTCTCGTTGACTGTGTAGTATTGCCAATCTAGATATGAATAATCGACGAATACAAGAAATCCAGGTATCTGAAATTTTGATAATTAGTTCATTAAAATACCAAAACTATATTAATACAATTTGTTATAATTTATATAAGTTGTTTACGTAGTCCGGTGAAGCTGTGAAGACCCTGCCGGGTCAATAGCGTAGTCAGTTCGAGAAAAAAATAAATATATATATAAGTTGTTTACTTTAATAGACTAGCTGACCGGTGCAACTTCGTCTGCACCAAAGCGGTTATTACCGGTTTCAATCGTATATTTAAACGCAAATAATCTTAAAAAACCTAAAACGACATTTGCAGCGACATTTAGCAGTTCCAATGTGAATTCAAACTAATCCAGAGACTCACTCAAACATATGCCCAGTTGGTATGTGAGAAATCTTTTAAAATAAGCCTAGAACCTGTTCGCAGTATTACCTAAAGGGTCCAATTAAGATAAAAACTAACCTAGATATATTGCCGATAAATGTCTTCCTAGTACCCCTTGTAACTTCTTCACTTAACATACTGTAAAAACTATACTTTATAAGGACTATAAATTCTATAAAAACAGCGTAATAATAATACTCGGAGTGCGTAAAATAGACTGTTTATTCCTGACTCCATATATGGTATTTATACAGAGACGCGAATGTTCATTTGTTGGAACGACATTCTATTTACAATATGTATAAAAGTTTCAACCAGTCTGCCAAAGAGGATGACATACTTGGAGCCATATGTGGTTGATAATTATGCATAAAAATGTCATGTAGCCGTAGCTCAATTATAACGTACTGTATGTACATTATGAGGATCGACGGAGGCGTCGGATCAGAATCCAACGATATTTTTTTTTGTTATCTTTTTTAAAAGTAGCATAAAGAGATGAAATATATCTTAAATTGTTGGCTAATCTATCTTCTGTTATATATAGCACAAAGAAAATTTATGAAAATCCGTAAAGAATTTTATTAATTAAATTTTTCCGTTATCCTGGAGAACCCAATGCGTTTTATGGGATACTAGATGTAACCTTGTAATATTAGTTATCACTGTGTCAAGTTTTGTTAAAATTGGGTCTGTACTTTCAGAGTTATACGTATTCACAGGGACAGACAGACAGACAAAAATTGTAAAAGGTTTATTTTTGGCTTCTATATCGATAACAAATTTTATTCCGATTACAATTTTCTAAAATATTTAATGTACAGATTTGGCCTCGTTACAGTTTTATTATAAGTATATATAGTATAGTCCAGGATCCACGGTCCATCTTTGCACTTGATTACTATCAAGATAATTTCCTGTGCAAAAATTCTCGATTGTGGTAGCTAGCACAGGTAGCATGGATAAAATATGTCGATTTGATGATTCTCAAAAATTAACAACAGTTTGAATCTTATGATTATACAGATATGGATGTAAAAATTTTTGAGTATTTCGTTAATAGTGCAAAGTTCGTGTTTTAACATGTAGATTTGGAAATGTGACGTCACGAAATTTGGGACCCCCCTCCGGAGTCCTTAACGTGTATAAGTAGTGTTAAATAGTATCTACATGCGAAATATTAAATCTTAACGTCAGTAAAAAACAACAACTTTTGATGCACAGAAAGGTCGTGTTTCACATTGAAAATATAGTAAACTTTAGCTTAACTTTTTTATACAGAATACAACAACTATAAGTAACTAAAAATATTAAAGTGAGGATGCCAAATAGTTTGTCCAAATAGACTACGCCGCACTTGGCAGCCCGGCTGTGGCAGGCAATCTGGCATAGGATGCCTTATGGAACCCTTCGTCCTAGGTATCTAATAATTCCTGGCTGTGGTAGTCATGACGTGTGGTTATTTGCCAGTTAATTGGCTGCACGCAGTCAGAGCCAAGAAAAGCATAAGTATGTAAAATGACTCAAATGAGCTTCAGTCCTCAAACGTTTATAAAAGAAATAGAATACTGAAAAGCAATGTTTGATATATCTAAGCAGTTCAAAGGATTCTAAAAACAATGATTAAATACGCATTTTAAGTAATGGCCCAGAAGAAGAAGAAATTCTATAATGTCTATTTGCTATGACTTTTTCATTTATGTGTATGGTACGAATGTAAGTTCGCAACTATTCTTTATATGATTGCAAAACTCACTGCTCAATTTTTGCGGCAGTCGCAGCTATGGCTGACAAGCAATACAACAGGCCATAAGGCGCACGTCTGTCGCTTTTACCTTTTTTAACGAGTAATTATAAAAAATATTTACTACCACACTGATAAGTCTATCATTACATATTATAAGTTCTCTGCTACGTCTGTCTGTTTGTTCGCGATAAACTCAAAAACCACTGAACAAATTTTCTTGTGGCTTTCACCAGTAGATACAGTGATTCATGAGTCAGGTTTACATATATAAGCTGCCGAAGTTATTTTTTATTGTCAGGGCAGAATACCTACCTCCGGGTCCGTTAGTATAATATAAATGAGGAAGGTGAAGATGTTAATTTAAAAAAAAAAGTTGATGAAAAATTATGACTATTTTACCAATTTACCACAGATTCAAGTGAAGGGTGCGGTCCTGCCTCCACAAGTAAAACTGACCAATCAGATACCTCAGAAAGTCTATTAGCAAGAGCAGCCCCAGCTGATCCAGCACCTATTATGATGTGATCGTAAGAGTTACCATCTGAAAATATTAAGCAAATTATTAAAAAAAAGATAAGACATCTCTATGACATTTTGCATTATATTCTAAATTAGTTGAAGTCGGTGACTTGTTCTAGGAAAAATGGTTTTGCGATTCATGGGAACTAATTATCTCATCTGGACTAATTGTGCCCTCTTTTATTTCAAGTAATTAAACTAAGCCTTAGTCCGTATGCCTCTTTTATCAATTTTAAGCTGCATCTTTTATATTTTATCAATAATGCTTGCTCCATAGTAAAGTAACATGGGGTCCTTCAAGCGTAACGTGCAATGGCATTTACGGAGGCCGGCATGACAACGACGACCGATGGAGGAGGGCGTATCTCTCGGTGGTCGCCGTTGTTTTTGGATTGTAATGTGCTTACCATCAGGAATGCAGTTACTTTGCCGTGCTACTATAAAAAAAGTGTATGATAAAATAAAATATTTTTTAAGTAAATAATTCCATTACTATTTACTATCACTATGTCTAAAACTATAATATGTATATGTCTATAGTATAACAGTTATAATTTTAGTATAAGCCCATGTAACGTAATCTGAGTAGATGACAAAAACGATTAGATTGAAAAATGTCAAGGAAATAGATCTTTAATGTTCTATCATCATATGCGTCTGTGTATATTTATTAGGCACTGACATTCTACGCTTTCCTTATCACTTTTATGTAAATACAAATTTAAAACGCATATTTCTTCCAAATCTTGTATCTCCTAAAGCTCTTTACTAATGGCTTCGAAATTAAAAAACAAAAATCTTTGCCACAACACCACACGTTCGGATCTATTCACATTCGCACTTATAGCTTGGGACTAGGAAAACTATGCTCACAATTTCTCACGCGTTTGTTAATACTGTTTTTTGAAGTGAAAAGATTTTTAACCCCCGTTGTGCACTTTTTAGGTGAACTAAAAGCGTGAAACTCGCGTCATCGTCACCGCACGCCTCCCATGGGCTTCGAATCCTTACAACTGAGTCGGAGCTTCCAGTGAAGGAAATATCGTGATACAAACACAGCATGGTGGTAGGGTTTTTTCTATATCCACCTGGTTAGCTACTTAAGTTGGAAATCTGTCGCAAAGCACCACTTGGTGTGTTCCAGCAGTTTTTTACGCGCGTTGTGCACTTTTTGGGTGAACTAAAAGCGTGAAACTCGCGTCATCGTCACCGCACGCCTCCCATGGGCTATATGTATACTGTTTTATTATCAGGACGGGACAATGTCCTCCGGGCCCGATAGTTTTAAATAATACCAACTATAATTAATTTCGAAATTAAAAAAAGAACACAGTTAGTGCATTGCTTTGGGTTTTCACTTCTGTCGGTAGTCCTTATGACTTTTTTTGTATAATAAATTAGCGGGCCCAGCAGACGTTGTCCCACGCTGTTAATAAAAAAAAACCTTTACAAATTATATACCTAAACCTTCCTCATGAATCACTTTATCTACTGGTGGAAAACGCATGAAAATCCGTTTAGTAGTTTTTGAGTTTAATGTGAACAGATAGGCAAACGTGACGGAGGACTTGTAGTGATTAAAGAGTTATTGAAACTTGTAGTGAGGAAACGTGTAGAGATTATTAAGTTATAAGCAAACGTGCATTGTCTACCCTTTCATGTCAATCGGTTAATCGACCTATGTATATGTATAGTAGCGAGTTATAGTAAACTGGACGGTATAAAAACTTTTTCTACGAAAAAACACTTCCACTTCCAAGTGCGAATTATCATTGTGATCGAATGAGACATGAAATTAGTTTAACTTTCGTTTACACGAACGAAACGAAACTTGTTACGCTTTCACGCCGTAAAAAGTCAACCGACAATTGAGAAATTTTCAGAAAATGCACTGTTCCCGAAGGATAGATTAAATCTACATTAATGCGAGCGACGCCGGGAGTAAAGGCTAATTACTATAGTTCCCAGAGTACCTCCCTTCCCCCCCCCCTATCCCAAATACACTAGCGCACTTGCGACTCCCCTGGTGTTGCTAGTGTCTATGGACGGCAGTGATCAGTCACCATACTGTGACCCGCCTGCTCATTTGCCCCCTATGATATAAAACAACCTTCCATTCTCATGTTGAACATCTCATATTGGATACTATTATATTATAGTAGAAACACCTATTCTTAATCAGAGCTTGCTTACTTTCTTCCACGGACATTGTCGGTTGTGATGGTGAGAATGAATTTAAAATGTTACCAGACTCACCCGCTACATTCGCTTGAGGTGGATAATCATTATATCCTAGGTTCAATGAGGCAATTATTGTAAATATAAGTTGTATTTTCTTCATAATCGGTACTACAGCGAATACTTCTAAGGTTGACAGCCATTCCAGAAGTGCGCCCAGCCTGTTAATAAAATCTGTATCAGCACATATTTATTGTTTAAAATGTTTCCGGCGGTGAGCGTTAGTGTCTGCATCACAGTTGTTAACTATAGCAGACGTTCATATCTACTATATATATAATATATCAAGAATATAAATCTAACGTATCACTACTTTTAGATTTTCGTGAAAAACAAGCAGGTGTCTTGAGAATAAGTAATAAAATACATTTCAATCATTTTAGAAATATCTATCTGTTTGTTTGTTTGAACGCGCATAACTGCTAAGGCACTGCGTTCTCAATAAAAACTCACAAAGAAAATCCTCGAGTAACATTTAATCTTAGTGTCATTAAAATCGGTCCACTTTATCAAAAGTTATTATAATTTGAATGACGACGCGACTTAAGTAGGAGAGAAAAGTAGATAAATAAATGGACATAATACATGATTTTATTAATCACTGTTTTTTTTAACATTAGGTTCTACGCGGACGGAGTCGCGGACACAGCGAATTAATTTAAACAATACGAAATGAAATAAAATCCAAATTCATCCAATTTTTTTATGTATTTGTATTTATATTAACCTGTTTTTGTAACATTTTAATTGTTTATAATTCGCCAATTTACATCTAATGAATATATATAAAAATAAGCGAAAACAAAACAGTGCTGTGCCTGTTTTTCCTCTGTTTGTCAAGATATTGAGGAGTTGTGGTGCTATCAATAAAAACCATTGAAGGTAGTTTTTTTCCAGGTCATCGACGAATGGAAGCCTTTGTTTATAAGTCTAGAGTCACTATACTTCATTAACCTCAAGTCAACTAACTTACAATATTCGTATACTCTTTATCAAAAAAACAAAAAACTCCGTAAATGTAACATTTAAATATTAATGAAAAATGGTTGAATTTTGACCAACGGCTCACAAATCTTATTAGGCGTTAACTTCGTACATAGTCATTTGATTCTAAATTAAGCATGGCTTGTATTATGATAATTAAATAACTGATATACCTACATACATGGACACCCAGACACAGGGCTATTATTTAAACTCGTCACACAAAATTCTGCCATATACGGAAATCGAACCCGCGATCTCTCACCTCAATAACACAGAAATACTACAGTTGTGCCATGCGGCCTTCGTTTGATTGTTTGGTCGATTATTAAAAGTAGTGGAATCGACTCGTTTCTGTGCATCCATTAAAAACGTTTGTGACATGTACCTAAGGTATTCTAAATATTATACATATTTGTTAAAAAGATAAACCAGATCGTCGGTTCTTTCCGGTTCTTCTCGATGACTGGGTAGTTTTCCGAACCGGTGGTAGTTTTGACGTTCATACGTGCCTTCTTAGGGCCTACATTGAATAAAGTGTTTTTGATTTTGGTTTTGTTATTTGTGTACTTAGGTAACTATAGTATCAGGCATTTAATTTAAAAGGTCGTGTCGATGAGAACATTAACAAGTCCGGTAAGATCGGCTTACGTATGTTTTGTAAATTGTTCTTTATACCATAATAGACAAAGACAACGCTATACAAAACCGAATATGGACGATTATCTCTGCCTTATCCCCGACGTGCCAAATTAACAGCCGGAAGCTATATTATGGTATACATGAGTATGAGGCTATATTATGAGTCTTTCATAATACTATGATCTGTATAAAGATGAAATTATAATGATTAAAGTTTAAGCGATGATGGCATAGTGGCATAGTTTGATAGCGTGTGTGAACACCGCGTCGATGGACACAGGTTTGAATCCTAGCAACTGGGCCCGAGCTTTCGAAAACATCGCGTATGAACTCGTAGATGTAATGCAACGTAACGGGCCGCTAGATAAAAATACTAATAACCGCAAAAATGTACTTACAACATACTGAAAGGATTTTTAGATCACAAATGTAAATCAAACGTAATGTTTCTTTTAATGTACTCTCACCAATGCTGTATACAACAGCTTCCTTCTTTCTTCTTCTGCAACAAATAAATTGCAAATTGCAAAAATTAATGAATTTACTTTTAAAATTTTATCTACAAATCATTTTTAAACTTTGATTATTTATACTTAAACTTTTTATATTTAAACTTCGGTTATGTTAAAATAATTAGAAAAAAAATATGTTAACGCGTTACCTCAGTAGGGGTGCCTATTAATAAATGATTTAATAAAATAAAACTGTAATAAAATTTATGTCTTCTCTTGGATATTTGCTTGTACGATTATAAGATCTTTATGTTATCAGTGAACCCTACTAGGATTTACATTCTCTGTGCTTAAGACCTACCGTTTATTTTTTTAATCATTCGTTAGCTTTGGAATTACGTCTGTAATTTTATTCGTACTAACAAAGATATATATACACATCGGAGTACCATTTTTTTGCGATTGGTTAAAAGCAGAACAAGTGAATACTATTTATTTATTATTTTAAATTAGTAATTATTTTCGTCGTGTTATCTCTCATTTGTAGGTGGTAGAGCCACGCTGTAGCTATTACAAGTTTCAGCATGATGGGTCGGCTCGCCCGGGGTACTACCACTGTATCACAGAAAACCGGCGTGAAGTAACAGTGCTTGCATTGTTGCGTTTCGTTCTGTCAGTGAGAGAGCTGGAGGAACACCTCCCTTCCCCCTTTCCCTTCCCCCATCCCATCCCTCTGCCCCCTCCCCCATACACAGGCTGGCAGCGCACTTGCGACTCGATCTGTGATCACTTAACATCAGGTGACCCATCTGTTCGTTTGCCTCCTCTTGATATAAAAAAAAATGTTTTGCTCAAATTTTATGATTTACTTACTTTTGATTTTTTATAACCTACTAGCTGACCCGGTCACACGTTTTCGTGGCTCAGTTTTAAATTCAAATGATAACGTGGCGCTATCTATTATATATTTATAACAGCCGGTCCTACAGTTATCTGTAAACAAACTAATTTAAAACGCCATCTGTTGGAGAATGATGAAACTTACAATTAATAACAATAATCAACATTGACAATCATTTCATTTATAATTTAAAAGTATTGAGGCCATTCATCGAAGTAAAAATGATCATAGCTCTCAAGTTATATCAGATTATACATAAATGCAAACTTTCATGAAGATCGGTATAGCAGTTTCGGAGTTCATCGTGGACAAACATCATTGCACTGGATTTTTATGTTTCTACTTTTGAATCACATAAACTACCTGTATACGTAAGTTTATTAAACTTTATTGTATTTTCAATGGCTAAAAGTATTGTTCTCCTAATATTATGAATGCTACTGTGAGTTTATTTGTTTGTTTGTTTGTTATACTTTCACGCCACGCCACAACTACTGAACCGATAATTATGAAATATTGCGTACAAAAACAGATATAGGGTACTGATTATTTTGAATAGGCATAGGTCAAATCTACAGTAACGCGAGTGAAGCCACGGGCAAAATATATATCCCTCCCGTGTAAAAATATTATTCTAAATCAGTTGAGACTGTACAACACTTTGAATTAGTGATTTTACAAATGATCTCGTATTTTCAAGTATCACAGGGATCGTAATACCGTTGAGTTGGCATACATTTGTTTCTTACTACACGTCCCTGGGTTTTGTGTTTCGTATTAACAATTTTTGTGCCATAGGTTAATCCCATATTTCGTTTATTTTGGACCGATCGAACCTGGATCTTATAGTGAAAACAGTTAACCTGCCTCATAATCCGATATTTCGTGTTCCATTTCTCGTACATTCGTAAGAAGCAAACATCAACTCCAATCGGGAGCTGCACCCAGGATCGAGTAAGGCTAGTTCTTTGAATTTATTGAGCCTTCTTTTATAAAGTTAATTTGTCTTTTGTTTGTGGTCCCTTTTGAGCTCTACCTACTGAAAGACTTATAGCTTCTCGTATGATTTTGAAGAACTCTGTCTTATACGTGCAGTTTATGTGTAAACTATGTATGTATATAGAATAAAAATTTTGGTTTAGATCTGTAAATAGATCGTTCGTAGCTGTCATTATTATTAGAACAACTGTAGTAGTACTTGTATCGTGTTTCAAATATGATGTCGTAAAATCTCATTTATATAATAACCCAGTAGTTTTTTAGATAACATCAAATCTCTATCGTTCTATTTATATAGATATACCATTAAAAAAGCCACTGGCTTTTGGGTAAAACTGCAATGTATTTACTTACCTACTCTTCTCTCGAAGTTAGCTCGTACCGCTATTCAAATTGCAATAACTTTTGATAGAATGAATCGCTTATAATGAAATAAGGAGGATGCTTTATGTTTTTCTTTTGGGGTGTAAGGAGTGTCAAATAACATCTAAGACTTGAGACACCCAAGCCAACCTCACCTGCACGTGGTGCACCCTGCTGAATAACGAACGAGGCAATGGCGAAAGCGGGGTGGTAGGGTTTTACAGCCTGACTGGGTCGCAACCACCATGTATATGGCGAAAAAGCCCGTCATAGTGACTCGCTTTTACGAGTCGCGTTTCGGGATCAGCCTGTGCATATCCAGCTTTTCGCAGGCCGGCATGACAGCGGCGACCGGCGATGGATAGTATATCACTCGGTGGTCGCCGTTGTTTTTGGGTTGTACTGTGCTTACCATCAGGCGCAGTGCAGTCATTTTACCGTGCTACTATAAAAAAAAAATTCTTGCTAACGTTATATTATAAACGTAGTAGCAGTGATACGTACACAAACAAAGAGATTAACATTTCCAAAAGTGATTGAAATGTATCTAATTACTTATTGTTAGTCCCTTGCAATATTCTTTTGCGCAAAAACCTAAAAGATATATGTCAAATTTAAATTCTTATTATATCTATAGACAATATACATAACTTTGTGAGGCTGGATGGATGTTTGTTACTCCTTCGCACAATAAATATTGAATGGATTTTTATGAAACATCACAATAGTGCTGCTTATATTTCAGAATAACACATATATTATAACTTAATAAAACCTCGTTTAATTTCTACAGAATATAATATAATGAAAAGTGACAAGAAACTTTATTTTTTTTTAATTGTAGCACGGCAAAATGACTGCACTGTGCCTGACGGTAAGCACAGTACAATCCAAAAACAATGGCGACCACCGAGTGACATACTATCCATCGCCGGTCGCCGCTGTCATGCCGGCCTGCGAAAAGCTGGATATGCACAGGCTGAACCCGAAACGCGACCGGCAAAAGCGAATCACTATGACGGGCTTTTTCGCCATATACATGGTGGTTGCGACCCGGTCAGGCTGCAAAACCCTACCACCCCTACAATCCTGCCATCTGAAAGCTATCTCCACGTGCGCTATAGAGTTATTATTGAAGGTAATTATTGCTGTCATCAATTATAAAGACATAAATGCAGGTTCAGTCGCAGGCAGCGGTTAGTCATTCATATTTAGTCGCATAATATCAAAGTCTTGAACATACATACCTACATAGTTTAGATAATGAACTTGTCTTCTGCTGTCGTCTCATCTTTTCTTATCTTATCTCCTTAACAAAATAGAATACTAAGTCATACATAGTTTATATTTGTTCATGTCAGTATAATTCAGATTTATAAGTGATAAAATAACAATTATATTTAATACAACTAACAATACCCTTTATTAGTTTAGTGAGATAATATCACGCCATGTTCTTACAAGGATAGGCATTTAGATTAAAATTGTAATAAGTTTTTATACACCGAACGCATATATGGTTTATCAATTCATAGAACGCACAATTTGCCAATAATACTATTGGAGATCGTAATCTTTTGTAATCCATTGCAATTCTCAATAGATTTTCATTCAATTTCATACACGACTGGTAAATTATATTGAGAAATTTTTATTCCATTTTTTGGAATGCTTTAGATTTCCCAAAAATTTTTTAACCGAACATGTATATAAATATCAACTAATTGAAATTAAATTTTGTACACAGAAAATGAGAAATTATCAAAAATCATCGATATTGTATTTAAAAATCATAAAAAGAAAACAATTCAAATGTAATTGAATCTCAACATTTTAAATGGTCAATATTATATATGCGAAGTATATATCACTCCGTAATTCATGAAATAAAAGGATTTTCAGTAATGTGCTTAAAACATCTTTATTCTCATACGATTTCAATTACATTTTGTACACGAGAAATATAATTAATTCCAAAATAAATAAAAATAATTAGTACTAGTATTGGTGGAGTATTTGTGGTGGTAGAGCCACGCTGAAGCTATTACTGGTTACAGCATAAATGGGTTCGCCCGGGATTCTATCACCCTCTTACAGAATACCAACGTGAAGTACCATTGAGAGTGCCGGAGGGCCACCTCCCCTCCCCTCTTCCCTCCCTTCCACCTCTCTCCTCCCTTACCACTTCTCTCCAAACATAGGCTGGCAACGCACTTGCGACTCGCCTGATGTTGCTAGTGTCTATGGACGGCGGTCATCACTTAACAATAGTCGACCCGACTGTTCGTTTGCCTCCAATAATATAAAATAAATAAATAATAATTTTAGAAAACATAAATCAAAACATATTCCTAACTAAACTAAACAAATAAAACAATGAGTAGAAAATAATTATTACATAAAAAACGCGTCGCTGCACGTTCCATTAATAACACTCAGAATAAAACTTTGGAGCATTTGTAGGTATGCCATGATCCTCTTTAATCATGTCAGCTGCTTTTTCTCCAATCATTATTATTGGGATATTTGTATTGCCGCTAGTTATTTCTGGCATTATACTGGCATCGACTACTCTTAAATTGAAGACACCTCTTACTCTTAACCGCTCATCTACGACTCCTTTACCTTCAGGACCCATGACGCATGTACCAACTGGATGCCACGCTGTTGACGCTAAGTTCAAGCTCATACATTTCAAATACTCATGGCTTCCCATTGTGTAACCTTTACATTGAGGTAAATCCAGATCTACCATTTTCGATTTCACCGCTTTAAAGTACGACGTATTTAAAATTCGCAAGTAATGTTTTATTGAATTTGCTGCTAGTTCTAAGTCGTTATTATTTTTAAAGTAACCTGTATATATAAGTGGTGCAGTTTCAGGATCGTTATTTTTTAATCTAATTCTTCCTCGTGATTCAGGATGTAGTAGGTCTATAAGAGTGCCCACTGTTTCACCTTCATGTGCAGCTTTACTACAAGCAATACACGCCCGATCTTGGAGACCGAAAACAAATGAACAAATTAATGCCATTTGTATTGTAGTTGCTGGGAAAGGAAACACCAGGGATTGGTAATCGGGGTAAACTTGTGTTTTGTTGACAGCTGCGAATCCCACTAGCGCCGCAAGGGGCAATTTATCTAAATTGGTAATTAAATCAATTCTATCAACAGCCGACTTTAATCCCTGTTTACCGGTCAATATTATGGGAATTGTAATATGATCCTGCATATTCTCTCCAACTTCTGGTGAATCCAGAACCACCTTAATACCCATATCTTTCAAATGTTGTTTTGGGCCCACTCCTGATAACATTAATAACTGCGGGCTGTTGATTGCTCCAGCAGATAGTATTACTTCTTTGCGAGTGAATAAATTGACCACTCTTTTATTAGGTAATTTAACTTTTACACCAATTGCCCGTTTTTTTCCGTCAAAGAGAATTTTCAAAACCAACGTCTCTTTCAAAATGTGTATATTTTTACGATTTTTCAAGGGTTTAAGATAAGCCTCAGCTGTACTTTGTCGGACGCCATTATCTATAGTATACTGCGGTAAAGAATACCCAAACTGCTCATATCCATTTGTGTCTTCCAGTATTTTGTGTCCTGCTTCTTTGAATGCTTGAATATATTTTTTTGTTCTACGGATCCAAAGAGGCCGAGTGATGCCAAGACAACCAGTAGTATTATGCAAATCAGCGGAGGCACTTTTCATAATATATTTGTCATTAAGTCGTTCAAACTTCTTAAAATAGTATAAAACTGTTTCCCAATCCCATCCTTTGTTACCGAGATCGACCCATTTCTTGAAATCATTTTTATTACCTCTCACACTGAACATATAGTTTGCTCCGCTCGATCCTCCCAACATTTTTCCTCGAGTCATGTGGACATTTCTAGTTTTATGAGCTTGACTGGAATAGTTATCGTTAACTGTATAATAATTCCAATCTAAATATGAATAATCGACGAATGGAAAGAATCCAGGTATCTGAAATTGAATTGAATTGATAGTTCATAATAAATTAATGAAAAGACTAAAACTATTCAATACCGTCTGTCATATTTTACTTAAGTATGTTAATTATTATTTACGGCAGTTAGTACAAATCTGATACATGTACACTATTATTTTGATAATAATTAGGTTATTATCAAAATTAATACAAAGTTCATTTTCACTTTTTCGTTCTTATTCTATTTTTACTTAAGTATGTTAATTATTATTTACGGCAGTTTGTACAAATCTGATACATGTACACTATTATTTTGATAATAATTAGGTTATTATTTTACTTTTTTTTTTTTTTTATTATTTTACTATTTTCTTAGTTTACTATTTTTTATTACTGTTATTGTATTATCATTGTTGACTGTTGCTATATCCACATGTAAATAAATATTAAAAGCTGAAATTACGTGCATCTAGCTAGGCTACAGTGTAACATCCTGTAAGGATATTATCTAAAATATCTATTACGTATCAAAATATGTGGCATTATTTTAGGTTTAACTATTAATTAAATACCCAGCTAATGGTTAAGTGGTGAAAAGAGTATAACCGTTAGGCCTGAAAAAACTGATTCTCAACTTTAAATTAATTGAGCTTAGATTAATAATAAGCTAAATGGGTATTAAAAATCTGCTACTAACTTGTATATTACTTTGCATCAGTAATTTATCACGATATTACCTTTTATCTATAGTTTAGGTTCGAATTTAAATTAGTTTTATTAATTTACCACAGATTCTATTGAAGGATGTGGTCCTGCCTCCACGAGTAGAACTGACCAATCGGAGACCTCGGATAGTCTATTGGCAAGAGCAGCACCAGCTGATCCAGCGCCTATTACAATGTGATCGTAAATATTTCCATCTGAAAAGTATTTACGTAAACTTAAAAAAAGTGTTGATTAAAGACCATTGTCACATTTTGTAGCTTATTTAGTTCCTTCTCGTAGAGATAGTTTTACATTTCATGGGGTATTTCATCTGAATTAATTGTGTGCCGTTTTATTTCATATAATTTACTACTAAGCCTTAGTCCGTATGACCGTTTTTTTAACTTTAAGCTACCTCCGGTATGTCTTATTATTATTGCTTATCATCTAAAAATTGTGCAATAATATGTGGCCTATAAAATACTCTGAAAAGTATTCTTTTTGTTAATAATGTTTTATTACACAGGTTCATTCGTTATGGAAGTTAACTTGGATAAACAAGAAAAAAATTGAACGTCATTTATAAGTATATTTTATACACAGAACATGTTTATATGTAATGAGCATTAATACATAATTATGTTATCTGTGAGTACACGATTAATTAATTATGTTAAAATCAAGTATATAGTAAAAAAAACTATATATAAACAGGCATTTGCTATATCGCATATTCGAACGCCTTGCTATATGTCCCTCTGGCAGTCAGGCCTTTTTGTCTCTTGCTAAATCTATTAATTGAAAATTTTGTCAGTCGTCGTTTCCACCTTTGCCCAATGAAATCATACCCTATTCCTAAAGGAAAAGGTAGATATTTTCACAGCATTTTCGCATGAAACTTGACTTTAGACGATGAGAATACCTCCTTTTATCTTGCTGTCAACAACTTGAGTTGGCTAGACGGAGTTCCGGTAATTGTTTTAAAAACGTTTTATGCTTATTTACTTCCTGTTCCCGTATATCTGTTTTGCTACATATCCAACAATAAAAAAAGTTATCGCACTCACCCGCTACGTTCGCTTGAGGTGGATATTTATCAGACCCTAGGCGTAGCGAAGCAACGATCGCAAATGCAACTTGTGCCTTCTTCATTAGCGGCACTATAGAGTGTACTTTTAATCTCGACAGCCATGAGAGAATTGGGTTGATCCTGTTAAGAAAAGCCTATTGTATATTCCTAACATATAAATATAAAATTGGGGATTTTAATGCTTTAACAAAGATAAATACAGAGAAACAATTTCTAAACCCATTTAGTTCTAAATTAATCATAGCTTTATTATGGCAATCAAACATCTGATACACCTACATATATGGATATCTAACATCTAGAAAGTATTTATCAGACCCTAGGCGTAGCGAAGCAACGATCGCAAATGCAACTTGTGCCTTCTTCATTAGCGGCACTATAGAGTGTACTTTTAATCTCGACAGCCATGAGAGAATTGGGTTGATCCTGTTACGAAAATCTTATTGTATATTCCTAACATATGAATATAAAGTTGGGGATTTTATTGTTGATATATAACCCTGAAGAAGTATTTAATACATTCTAAAATGATCTATAGTCAATAAAACACCGTGTAGGAAAACCTACAAATTCCTAGAAAGATAATATGATGCGTCTTGCGATAAGAGAAAAATGTTCAGAAAAACTTACAACATATTGCTTTTTTCCTCACAGGAATACAGTTTATAAACGTATTTTTAACCGGAACGGTGGTGCCACTCAAAGAGACACTATAAATAGCCTACCAAAGCTAAAGCCTACAGAAAAATTGTAAGGCTAAGAAGGATCCCATTAGACTTCGTAACTATATAATAATAATCATAAATACAGTGGTACAACAAAATAATCCCAATGATGTCAGGCAGGAGGCCGATCGTAAAAACTAAGCCAAATCATATACCACAACATGACAAACATTTTGTACCGACCCTACTTATGTGGGATAAGGGTAAGAAGAAGAAGATGAATATAAAGTTGGGGATTTTAATGCTTTAACAAAAATAAATACAGAGAAACAATTTTTAAACCCATTTAGTTCTAAATTAATCATAGCCTTATTATGGCAATCAAACATATATGGATATCTAACATCTAGAAATAGAACTGACGATTATACTCATGACACAAAAGTCAGCCATATGCGGGTGTTGAACCCGTGATATCACAGCCCAATAGCAATACTTACTATTACCACTACATCGTTAGGCCTTTGTTTCATTGATTCTTATATAATATCTTTAATATTAACACAATCTGTATAAAAATGCATTGATATCGAACACTGAAGAAGTATTTAATACATTCTAAAATGATCTATAGTCAAAAAACACCGTGTACAAATTCCTAGAAAGATAAAATATGATGCGTCTCGCGATAAGAGATAAAAATGTTCAGAAAAACTTACAACATATTGCTTTTTTCCTCAGAGGAATACAGTTTATAGACGTACACTTGCCACCGCTGTGTACAATAACGTTCTTCTTTCTTCTTCTATATGTTAATTAACATTCTTAGGAATGAACAAATCTTCTTAGATATTATAAAAATTGTCTACAAATAAGTTCCAAGCTTTAACTGCATTACATAAAAAATATTTAGGAAGAATTGGTGACACGTTATCTCGGTACAAATATTTTTAACAAATGGTCTCAATAATAGAATTAAGCTTAAATAAGATATTCTCCAGCTTTATGACCCGATGCCGAGTCCTGCTGGAAGAACCATTCCTTGTTTATTGAACATGGTGTTGTTAAAGGGCTTCACTACCTTCTCAAGAATGGTATCTTGATATACTTGTGCCGATGTTTTGATACCTTTCACACAAAAGTATGGCTCAGTCACTCCTTAATAGTTAATACCCCACCAAACCATCATTGAAGTCGGATAGTGCCCACGTTGTACTATGTCGACTAATTGGCAAGCTTCCTTAGAGCTTTGAGCATAAATACGGTCATTTCGTTTGTTAAAATGTTGCTCAATTGTCAAAAATTCTCATCCGTAAACAAAATTTTTCTGTGACCTCCCTTTGCGTACCGCTTCAGTAGTTGTTTCGGTTTTACCATCCTATTCTTTTTTAAATTATCAGTTAAGAAATGACCAGTTCGTCTCTTATACGCTGCAAGTCCTATGTCAACCGAAACAACTACTGAAGCGGTACGCAAAGGGAGGTCACAGAAAAATTTTGTTTACGGATGAGAATTTTTGACAATTGAGCAACATTTTAACAAACGAAATGACCGTATTTATGCTCAAAGCTCTAAGGAAGCTTGCCAATTAGTCGACATAGTACAACGTGGGCACTATCCGACTTCAATGATGGTTTGGTGGGGTATTAACTATTAAGGAGTGACTGAGCCATACTTTTGTGTGAAAGGTATCAAAACATCGGCACAAGTATATCAAGATACCATTCTTGAGAAGGTAGTGAAGCCCTTTAACAACACCATGTTCAATAAACAAGGAATGGTTCTTCCAGCAGGACTCGGCATCGGGTCATAAAGCTCGGTCTACGCAGTTTTGGTTGGAAATGAACGCTTCGGACTTCATCAGAGCTGAAGACTGACCGTCGTCTAATCCCGATCTTAATCTGCTGGATTAAGTGTAATGCCGATTAAATTTCGAAAAAAAATATTCATATGCTGCTTTGTTTTGTATGAAGTATTGACTGGAATGGAGCGCTCGTAGGTGATATAAAGCTGGCCAGTGATCCTATATATATAATCACTAGCTGACCCGTGTCCATTTCGTTGGGCGGTAATAGGCATTATCAAGCTACAATTTTTTTCTAGAACTGAAAAAAAAAAAAAAATTCGTAAGAAACGTTTTCGTTCGACCACTTTTTCTCCGACTCCCCATATATTACTCCCTACAATCTCACAAACTTTACCTCTTTATAATATTATAATAATAATATAGTTAATAACTGGCCACGACTTCATACTCGTGGAATAGTTATTATGGCATACGCAGCGGAAGCTCTCAAAAGGAAAAATAACCTCGATTTTAAAACAATCGTCATTGTTGCTCCGCTCCTATTAATCTTAGCGTGGTGATATATAGCCTATGATACTCACAAGTAACGTGGCTTTATACTGGTAAAAGAATTTTCAAAATCGGTTTAGTAACTTCTGAATTTACCCCTTACAACGTCACAAACTTTACCTCTTTATAATATTATATTTTATATTGGTATATAGTAATATTAGTAATTATTATAGATTTATATCAGTGTACTCAATTATTTTTTTGTATTATAATACATTCGATTATTTTTAGGACTAACTGCACGTCCCTATTGACAAAATGGCCATCATAGCGTGCCGCTACTACAAGTAAAATACTGAATTATAACGTAGTTAAGATGAAAACCAGACAATTAAAAAACATTCGCAAGGGTACAAACTGAGATTTGCATATATAATTCTATAGTTTTAAGCGTATGCTCTCGGCCCGTAATAATGTATTTTACATAGAGGAGACATTTATTTGCTTGTTTTAAGCAATATTTTATTTGAAAGCATAACGATTTATAAATAATCAAATAGCATATTAATAGTAGGAATCGACTTAACCTTGTGATAGACTTATACGGATAATATTAATTAAAGGATTTCACATACTAGAAATACGAGAACGTAGGTCAGAACAAACTACTTAATTATTAAGAGTGATTACTACTTATTAAGTATTGGAAATCGTATGTAAAAATTACGAAACGCATTTTTTTAATAAACTAATTGAAATGATTCACAGATCAAATGAAACACTAATTTGTATTAATCTGTACTAATTTTATAAAGAGGTAAAGTTTTTGAATTTGAGAGTTTGTGACGTTGTCAGTTTGTGACGATGTAGGGGATAACCTCAGGAACTATTGGTCCGATTTGAAAAATTTTTTCATTGTTATATAGCCTATTTATCGAGGAAGGTTATAGGCTATATACCATCACGCTAAACCCAAAAGGAGTAGAGCACCAATGAAGAGTGTTTCAAAAAATGTTTGATTTCCTCTTGAGAACTTCCGCTGCGTGTTAGCGTTGGCCCAAAGGAAGTATTCCACGCGGACGAAGTCGCAGACAAAGACTAGTAATATGTATAAAGCAAAACTTATCTATGATATATGATATTAATACCAGAACATACAAATTACAGAATGTATTTAAATTCATCATTAACTTAACCGTGCTTTACGCTTGCTGTATGTCTATTACTTATAACATGCTGTGATTTTTGTTTATACTTTACTAGCTGACCCGTGCAACTTCGTCTGCATCGAATCGGTTATGTAATTATTTACGACATCACATTAGAAACCTCAAAAATAACAGTATTTCTCCACTATTTAATGGATGTTCACATAAACCTTCCTCTTCAATCACTCTAAAAAAAAGCGCATCAAAATCCGTTGCGTGGTTTTAAAGATTTAAGCATACATAGGGATATGGGGACGGAGAAAGCGACTTTGTTTTATACTATGTACTGATAAGTTTTAGCGCTTGACCACAAACTCGTCTGATGTTAAATAACGATATTGGTCTAAGATGGTAAGCACGTTAAATTTATCTCCCAAGTGCAGTTGCCGGCATAGACCAACAGGTGCTTGGTGACAGAATATCAACTTGAGGGTGGTAACTAGCCAGGTGGGCTTAAAAAAGCCATACCCCCATGCTATGGTTTCATCTCGATGATTCCCTTCACTGAAAACTCCGACTCGGTTGCTATAATTCGGACCTTTTTTTTATTAACGTGGGGAAATCCTTTATGGATATCCCCAGGAGGGGAGAGAGTGGGTTTTGTCCGACTCGCACGGACTAAAGCCCCATGGTGTACCAACAGACCGTATTTGTTGGGGCGGCAAGGGAGCGTACTAGCTACTCAACCTTGGATAGCCGCCCCAACGGTCCGCCCGGCACCCTCTTACAGAAAACTGAAAAGAAGTTATAATGCTTGCATTGTTGCGTTTCGTTCGGTCAGTGAGAACGTCGGCCTCCTCTCCCCTCTTCCCGCCCTCCCTCCTCTCTCAACCCATCTCCCTTCCTTCCAAACATAGGCTGGCAACGCACTGGCGACTCCCCTGTTGTTGCTAGTGTCTATGGACGGCGATGGTCACTTATAATATATATTTTAAAAAATCGACGCGGTGTCCGAACACGCTATCAACTAAGCCATCGTCGCTTTACAATTAACCTAATACGACATTTGAAATTGAGTTTAAAAGGCACGAAGTTCTTTCATTTCCTCTGAACAAACGACTCTTACTCTTTTTATCTTTACATAGTATAAAATGAAGTCGCTTCCACCGTCTGTTCACTTAGATCTTATAAACTATTCAACGGATTTGAATACAGTTTTCAGTAATAGATAGAGTGATTACGAGGAAGGTTTATATGTATAATACATATATTATAGTACAGAAAAGCCGAAAAATTCATAGATTTCTAATGTGATATCGTAAAAAACATATTTATGTGCTTAAATCGCAAACGCTGGCTAAACCCTACGAGATAGATCAAGTTAATGTACTACGGAATTGTATGTCCGTTGTATGTAGGTCCGCGATGGTAAAAATATGGATATTTATCTCTAAAGGATAACCCACAGTAACCATTTTTATCTTTTTACAAAAATAATTATGTGTTGTTATGCTATTTTATACAATACACTATCATTCCTTATTCAATTAAATACATTACATATGTTGTACATGTCATGTAGATCAAACCAACCAACAGTAGTTCATTAAAATGTATATCTACATTGCACCCATGCGAAGCTGGGGCGGGTCATTAGTAAGCAATAGAACACAAAGAGACACTAGCACATTTTCTACAC
>MU158743.1:951285-996632 GCA_015888305.1 Antheraea pernyi | reverse complement strand
CATTAAAATTATAATAACTTTTGATAGAGTGGACCGATTTAAATCGTAATTTTAATTAATTATTTAATGCACCTGCTACAACATCTGCAACAATTTTTTTCACGAAAACCGAAATAGTACAGACACGTTAGACTTGCATTCTTATTATCTTATATATTAATACGTGAAGCCTAAATTTTGGATTCCTTTTTAACGGAATTGGGCGAACGGATGAACGTGAAATTTGGCAAGTTTATATGGAGGAGAAGTGCAGAAAGTTATTTATGTTATAATATGCATTAGAAGTACATTAAATTAATTAAAATATGCATTACTCACACTACTGCTTCAATTTTACACAACATATACACACATGTAAATAAAAAAGACATATTGACATCTGTCAATAAAGGACTTCAAAAAAGGTTGTGAAGGAGGTTGCTATGCTCGACTGTATGTATTATTTTACTCTTACGTTCCAATTACCCTTTTTCATTCTATATTCAACAATGATATTAAACCTAATAAAATTCAAACTTAAAAAATCAATGAACTATAGTCGAATGTCGATCACTGGGCGCCCACTAGTCCAATTAAATACATTACATACATTGCACATGTCATGTAGATCAAAACTACCCTTAGCAGTAGTTTATGAAAATGTTTACATTGCACCCATGCGTAGCTGGGGCGGATCACTAGTAAGCAATAGAATACAAAGAGATACTAGCACATTTTCTACAAGACGATTTGCCTGAGGTGAGTGACTGAGGACAGACCAGTTGTCTAGGTCGGCGGTGTCGTTCACTGAGGAAACAACAGGATTGAGTGAACAGCTGTCACTGAAGTAGTTGACCATGACAGATTTGATGTAAGATTTTATGGTATGAAATTTAAAATCTCTATGGAAGCATTTGTCTTGAATTAACAATTGATACGCGAAGAAATCGATTTTGGAATCGTTTTATTACTGGAAAGTAATGGTATATCTTTATTATACATTATCAAGTATTTATACCCTATCGTGCGTACAGAATAACGGTTGTCGGGCAAGTGAAGAAATACATTAAATTGGTTTATTGATACGCCTGAGGAACTATAATGGCAGAACACAACAAGTAAAGCATTGCTCTGAAACTTGCCTTAATAATGCCATAATTCTTCAAACTTACCTACACTGTTGGCTGAAAACCTATACAGCTTCATCGAACTTTACAATAATGATTTGTAATAATGTGTTTGCTTTAGTAAAATTTATAAGAAAAATGTCAGTGATACTTACAAAAATCCCACACTATAAGCAGCGACATTTATTGTACCTACAATTTATCATGAAATTGATCGATGAGTTGCCTATTTTTTTGTATATATAACATCCTTAATAATTATACAAATTCATAAAATTATAAACCCTATAAAAAGAATATGCTAACGTTGTGATATTATATACCGTACTCTGTGGTGATATGATCATTATCCGTGTAGGTACTTACTAGTAACATAAAATACACTTAGGATAATAAAAATCAAACAACATCCAACAACAAATAATATAATTTCTTATGCACATACATAGTTTTGTTCTTCTCTGTAACGTCATATCCAAAATATTATCCCGAATTGATAAATTTAAATAAAAATTTAAATTTTACTTCATTGTTAGTTGAATTTAATTAAATTTTGCACAATAAGCATACGTCATTATCATAAATGATCAATACTATAATTAAACATCAAGGAAATAACCTCATAATCAATTGACTTTAATTAAATACTTATACATGGGATGCCTATATCAGTTGGCAATTAAAGAAGTAAGAGGATGTTCAAAAATGTACTTAAAATATATTTATTATCAAACTACTTTAATTGCATTTTGTACACGGGAAATATGTGTCATTCAAAAATTGATAACCTATTAAACTAATTAGTACCGATTTTAAAAATCATAAAATAAAATATATACATAAAAACGCGTCGCTTCACGTGCATCTAACACTCAATATTAAACTTTGAGGCATTTGTAGGTATACCATGATCCTCTTTAATCATATCAGCGGCTTTTTCTCCAATCATTATTGTTGGAATATTTGTATTGCCGCTAGTTATTTCTGGCATTATACTGGCATCGACTACTCTTAAATTGTAGATACCTCTTACTCTTAAACGTTCATCCACTAGTCCTATACCTTCAGGACCCATGGCGCATGTACCGACTGGGTGCCACAACGTTGTCGCCAAGTTCAAACTCATACATTTCAAATACTCATGGCTTCCCATTGTGTAACCCTTACATTGAGGTAAATCAGGATCTACCATATTCGATTCCACCGCTTTAAAGTACGTCGTATTTAAAATTTGCAAATAATGTTTAATAGAATGTGCTAGTTCTTCTAAGTCGTAATAGTCGTTGAAGTAACCTGCATATATATGTGGTTCAGTTTCAGGATTGTTATTTTTTAATCTAATTCTTCCTCGTGATTTAGGATGTAGTAGGTCTATAAAAGTGCCTACTGTTTCACCTTCATGAACGGCTTTGCTATAAGCAATACAAGTGCGGTCCTCGAGACCTAGAACAAATGAACATATTAATGGCAATTGTATTGTGGTTGCTGGAAATGGAAGCACCAGAGATTGATAATCGGGATAGGCTTGTATCTTACTGAGGGCTGCAAATCCCATTACTACTGGAAGCGGCAATTTGTCTAAATTGGAAATTAAATCAATTCTATCAACAACCGACGTTAATCCCTTTTTACCGGTTATTATTACGGGAATTGTAATATGATCCTGCAAATTTGTATGTAAAATGTGTAGGATAGCACAAACACTCACAACAAATAATATTAATGTCCAATAGTCTTAGAGCAATCAAATATCAAATTCATTCAGCAAACAAATATTACAAATATTAATACGCGTTGGACGTCACAACGCTTCCAAAACCGCACAAGAATGTCCTTGCATCCGAGGCGAAAGTAGGTAGAACGACCCCTTTTTTAATGAAATTTTTTCATAGCAGTTTAGTTTGTCCCGTGCACATTCCTTAACAATATGTATAATACATATATTATAGTACAGAAAAGCCGAAAAATTCATAGATTTCTAATGTGATATCGTAAAAAACATATTTATGTGCTTAAATCGCAAACGCTGGCTAAACCCTACGAGATAGATCAAGTTAATGTACTACGGAATTGTATGTCCGTTGTATGTAGGTCCGCGATGGTAATTAGCAGTAGTTTATGAAAATGTTTACATTGCACCCATGCGTAGCTGGGGCGGATCACTAGTAAGCAATAGAATACAAAGAGATACTAGCACATTTTCTACAAGACGATTTGTCTGAGGTGAGTGACTGAGGACAGACCAGTTGTCTAGGTCGGCGGTGTCGTTCGCTGAGGACACAACAGGTTTAAGTGACCAGCTGTTACTGAAGTAGTTGACCATGACAGAAAGATTTTATGGTAGGAAATTTCAAATCTCTATCTATGGTGGCATTTGTCTTGAATTAACAATTGATACGCGAAGAAGTCGATTTTGGAATCGTTACATTACTAGGAAGTAAGTGCATATTTTTATATAATAAAAGACGGCTTACATTATCAAGTATTTATGCCCTGTCGTGCGTAAAGAATAACGGTTGTCGGTCAAGTGGAGAAATACATTAAATTGGTTTATTAATACGCCTGAGGAACTAGAATGGCAGAACACAATAAGTAAAGCATTGCTCTGAAACAGTAAGATTTTGCCTTAATAATGCCATAATTCTTCAAGCTTACCTACACTGTTGGCTGAAAACCTATACAGCTTCATCGAACTTTACAATAATGATTTGTAATAATGTGTTTGCTTTAGTAAAATTTATAAGAAAAATGTCAGTGATACTTACAAAAATCCCACACTATAAGCAGCGACATTTATTGTACCTACAATTTATCATGAAATTGATCGATGAGTTGCCTATTTTTTTGTATATATAACATCCTTAATAATTATACAAATTCATAAAATTATAAACCCTATAAAAAGAATATGCTAACGTTGTGATATTATATACCGTACTCTGTGGTGATATGTTCATTATCCGTGTAGGTACTTACTAGTAACATAAAATACACTTAGGATAATAAAAATCAAACAACATCCAACAACAAATAATATAATTTCTTATGCACATACATAGTTTTGTTCTTCTCTGTAACGTCATATCCAAAATATTATCCCGAATTGATAAATTTAAATAAAAATTTAAATTTTACTTCATTGTTAGTTGAATTTAATTAAATTTTGCACAATAAGCATACGTCATTATCATAAATGATCAATACTATAATTAAACATCAAGGAAATAACCTCATAATCAATCGACTTTAATTAAATACTATACATGGGATGCCTATATCAGTTCGCAATTAAAGAAGTAAGAGGACGTTCAAAAATGTACTTAAAATATATTTATTATCAAACTACTTTAATTGCATTTTGTACACGGGAAATATGTGTCATTCAAAAATTGATAGCCTATTAAACTAATTAGTACCGATTTTAAAAATCATAAAATAAAATATATACATAAAAACGCGTCGCTTCACGTGCATCTAACACTCAATATTAAACTTTGAGGCATTTGTAGGTATACCATGATCCTCTTTAATCATATCAGCGGCTTTTTCTCCAATCATTATTGTTGGAATATTTGTATTGCCGCTAGTTATTTCTGGCATTATACTGGCATCGACTACTCTTAAATTGTAGATACCTCTTACTCTTAAACGTTCATCCACTAGTCCTATACCTTCAGGACCCATGGCGCATGTACCGACTGGGTGCCACAACGTTGTCGCCAAGTTCAAACTCATACATTTCAAATACTCATGGCTTCCCATTGTGTAACCCTTACATTGAGGTAAATCAGGATCTACCATATTCGATTCCACCGCTTTAAAGTACGTCGTATTTAAAATTTGCAAATAATGTTTAATAGAATGTGCTAGTTCTTCTAAGTCGTAATAGTCGTTGAAGTAACCTGCATATATATGTGGTTCAGTTTCAGGATTGTTATTTTTTAATCTAATTCTTCCTCGTGATTTAGGATGTAGTAGGTCTATAAAAGTGCCTACTGTTTCACCTTCATGAACGGCTTTGCTATAAGCAATACAAGTGCGGTCCTCGAGACCTAGAACAAATGAACATATTAATGGCAATTGTATTGTGGTTGCTGGAAATGGAAGCACCAGAGATTGATAATCGGGATAGGCCTATATCTTACTGAGGGCTGCAGATCCCATTACTACTGGAAGCGGCAATTTGTCTAAATTGGAAATTAAATCAATTCTATCAACAACCGACGTTAATCCCTTTTTACCGGTTATTATTACGGGAATTGTAATATGATCCTGCAAATTCTCTCCCACTTTTGGTGAATCCATAACCACCTCAATACCCATATCATTCAAATGTTGTTTTGGGCCCACTCCTGATAGCATAAATAATTTCGGACTATTGATTGCTCCAGCAGATAATATAACTTCTATGCGTGTAAATAAATTGATCACTTTGTTATTGGGTAATTTTACTTTTACACCAATTGCTCGTTTTTTTCCGTTAAAAAGAATTTTTAGAGCCAGCGTATCTTTCAAAATGTTTATGTTTCTACAATTTTTCAAAGGTTTAAGATAAGCCTCGGCTGTGCTTTGACGGATACCATTATCTGTAGTATACTGTGGTAAAGAATACCCTATCTGCTCATATCCATTCGTGTCTTCCAGTATTCTGTGACCTGCTTCTTTAAATGCTTGAATATACTTTTTTGTTCTTGTAGTCCAAAGAGGACGAGTCATACCGAGACAACCAGTAGTATTATGCAAATTAGCAGAGGCACTTTTCATAATATATTTGTCATTAAGTCGCTCAAATTTCTTAAAGTAGTATAAAACTGTTTCCCAATTCCATCCTTTGTTCCCGAGAACGACCCATTTCTTGTAGTCCATTTTATTACCTCTCACACTGAACATGTAATTTGCTCCGCTCGATCCTCCCAACATTTTTCCTCGGGTCATGTGAACATTTCTAGTTTTGTGAGCCTGACTAGAATAACTATCATCGACTGTGTAATAATTCCAATCTAAATATGAATAATCGACGAATGGAAAGAATCCAGGTACCTGAAGTTGAATAAATGGTTAGTTAGTGTTAGTGTCATAATTTTTTTAAAGTGTAAAACTAATACAGTACGTGTGATATTTTGTTTAAGTCTGTCAAATCTTCTATACATATAATAATAATGTAAATCTAACGTGTCCGTACTTTTTGTACAAACAATTGTTGGACGTGTCTTGGAATAAGCAGAAAAATACATTTCAATAACTTTTAGAAATGTCTGTCTGTCTGACTCTTTGTATGAACACGCATCAATGCTAAAGTACTGAGTTCACAATAAAACCTCTGCAAGAAAATCATAAAACATATCCTCGGGAGTAACTTAATCTTTGTTTCATTAATATCGGTCCACTCTATCAAAAGTTATTGTAATTTGAATGACGGTTGGTGTTAAGTACGAGATAAGAGTAGTAATATATACTAATATTATAATGCTGGAGGGTTTGTTTGTTTAGTAGGTTGATCGCGCTAATCTCAAGAACGACTTGGTCCGATTTTAAAAATTCTTTCAGTGTTAGATAGCTTATTTATCGAGAAAGGCTATATATCACTATATCCAATAAGAGTGGAGCACCAATAAAGAATGTTTCAAAATCGTTTTTTTTTTCTTTTGAGAGCTTCCGCTGCATGTTAATGTTAGCCCAAAGTAACTATGCCACGCGGACGAAGTCGCGGGCAGAAGCTAGTTTCTATATAAAATAGTTAATACAAATCTGGTGCATGTATACTATTATTTTGACAATAATTAGATTATCATAAGCTAAAATTAGGTGTATAGCTATAGTACTGTAAGACCCTACTGGATATCTCAGATGTTGCTGGGATATCTCATTTTTATATAGTATTCTGGTCATTGAAATACCTTTCTAGCAACAATGGCTACTGTTAACGCTTCAGACATTGTGTCAAGAAAAGTGGTGATCTCAAATGGAGTTCACAAACGTCATCATCGGAAATTACTCACTATAAGAAATATCTAATACCATGACGCTAAGATTTGTTGAACGAAAATGTTAAATTTAGAATATCTTGATGGAAAATAGTGATCCATTATTCATTATTAATTTACCACAGATTCAATTGAAGGGTGTGGTCCTGCCTCCACAAGTAGAACAGACCAATCGGAGACCTCGGATAGTCTATTGGCATACTCTTACGTTCCAATTACCTTTTTTCATTCTACATTCAACAATGATATTAACCCTAATAAAATTCAAATTTAAAAAAATCAATGAACAATGGTCGACCACTGGTCACCCACTAGTAATTAATTAAAATATGTTGCAGGTTAACGTGAAATAATATACTTACTTAGTTACCAATATTTCGCGCTCTCTCTCTATTACTAGTTTCAGGTGTAACTTTTCAGGTACACTGGGACAAATAATTTTTTGTTGCAGTAAGACGTGGTAGCAACCAATTCTAGGCGGAAGTGCAAAGTAACGTCCACTATAATGTTAATGATATAAAAAAATATTTAAAAGTATCGTTAATACGTTAACCTCGTTACGAAAACTATTAATAAATGGTTTCAATACATAAAACTGGCAGTATGTTTTATATTCTCATTTGAAGATTTTTCACACAGGATCTTGAAGCTATAAATCAATTATAGGATAGGACACTATAGGATTAATGCGCTTTGTGTTTGAGATCCTTACTTATTTTATTAATGCAATTAAGTTTAGAATATTTTACGTAACAAATATTTAGAGAATAATCTACATTTCACAATTCATAACTCGTTAATACATAAATCTTTATACTCTGTTCTATTAAATATTTCTTTTTTTGTATGTTCGGATTTTAATTAAAGATGGCTTTTTCGAATCTGATGAAATGTAACGTAAGAGGCTTATAAAATTCCTCTATTAAAGAAAGGTCAATAATACTTTTTGAAACAAAATTAAAAAAGGTTCAACCGATTTTGATAAAGTTTTTGGTGGTTGCGATCCAGTCAGGCTGTAAAACCCTACCACCCCGCAAAGTTATAAGTTATAAGCATGTGAATAAAAAACTTATCGTACTCACCCGCTACATGCGCTTGAGGTGGATATTTATCAGACCCTAGGTGTAGCGAAGCAAGCATCGCAAATATAAAATTTTGTATAAAGAAATGTAAACATGCTATAAAAGTTATAAATATAAAATACTTTTAGAATTCGTAAAATATACTCACATTTCTATAAAATAAAATAATCTACAGTGATATATAAAATGAAAGTTGATAAATTGTTTACAAAAGAGCCAGGTAAAATTTTTTTAACAAATTTCGGTTTAACAAAACAAATGAACCAGGAACCGTACTATTAGTATTTGTCCGACTTGGTTTGAAATCCTCCTCCTTGGGGTATCTATGTTTTTAGCGGTCAATTTATGGTGTCGATTTTCTACACTTATTTATGTTCTGGGAATAATACGTAGCCAGTCTTTAATATTCTAAACCTCTCTAGATCACCTACTAAAACCGACCTTGAATAGGCGTTATTATATATTATTCAAATTTATTCTAACGTAGCCGTTTTTCTTACTTTTTAAGGTACACGTTGAACAACCAAAATTTGTTTTTTTTTTGTTACAGTGAGAATTAGCAACGGCCAATCATTTCCAGGTTTTTTCTTTTTATATCGTAGGAGACAAATTAACAGGCGGGTCACCGGATGTTAAGTGATCAGCACCGCCCATAGGCACTAGCAATATTGAACGTTCACAACATTTGATTTAAAAACTTAAGTATTTTCATGCTTAACAGCAATAAATACGCAGAAACAATTTCTAAAACGATTTAAGCTAAACCTTATTACGACATTTAAACATATGATATACCTACATGTATAGATAGATATGTAATACCCAGACTCGGACCATAATTTCATCTCATGTTAAATTACGACGTGGTAAACACGCCAAACGTAGAGGATCGTTCTCAAATGCAGCTGCCGAAACACACCAACAGGTGCTTGACGACAGATTTTTAACTTGAGGGGTGGTAGCTCGGTCAGGTTGACTTAGAAAAAACCATGCTATGGTATCATTACGATGTCTTCCTTAACGTGAAGCTTCAACTCAGTTGCAAGGATTCGAACTTACATCCACCGACGCTGTGTCCAAAACGGTATCAACAAAGCCATTGTCACTTCAGACGGTTATTCTCATTACACAAAAGTCAGTCATATTTTTTTTTATTGTAGAGCACGAAAAGAGCCACGCTGAAGCTATTACTGGATTCAGCATGAATGGGTCGGCTCATTCGGGGTAGTACCACCCTCTCACAGAAAACCCACGTGAAGTAATATTAATGCTTGCATTATTACGTATCGTTCGGTCAGTGAGAGCGTTGGAGGCCCACCTCCCCTTCCCCTCCCCTCCTCCTCCTCTCCCAAACACAGGCTGGCAACATACTTGCGACTCCCCTGGTATTGCAAGTGTCTATGGACGGCGGTGATCACTTACCATCAGGTGACCCGCATATTCGTTTGCCACCTATAATATATTTTAAAAAATATTCGTACTCTTTCATTAAAGATATTGTATGCCTAATTTTTATACACCTTGGATTACATTATTGAAGTTTTAGTAGAGATCCGTAATTTTTTCTGGTAATAAATATAGTCTATGTTACTCAGAGATAATGTAGCATTTTAATGGTAAAATAATTTTTGAAATAGGTTTAGAAGTTTTGAGTTTATTACTTACAAACAGACAAAAATACAAATATTTCCTCTTTATAATATTACTTTAGATATAACAGAAGAAATAATTTGTATGGTTTTTTATGGAAACGCTCATGTAATTTATATGTACATAAATAAATAAATTACGCCAAAATTAATGCAATTAAAATTAGTTGTGTTGTATTTTTTAAATGTCACAAGGATGTTTTATGTTTTATGATTTTAAATGTCACAAATTATGTTTTATGTTAATATTTAATGCAGAGCCTTTTTATAAACAAACTAGCTTTTACCCGCAACTTCGTTTGCAATATTAGCCTACAGTAGATCGTCTGTAGACATCTTCTTCTATCTATCTATCTATCTATATTATAATAAAACTGTAGCAGGGTCAAATCTGTACATTAAATATTTTTCGAAAATTTTGATGGGGGTAGGCTTTGTTGTCGCTATAGAAGCCAAAAATAACCCTTTTAAAATTTTTGTCTGTCTGTCTGTCTGTCTGTCTGTCCCTGTGAACGCGCATCACTCGGAAAGTACTGAACCGATTTTGACGAAACTTGGCACAGTGATAACTAATGTTACGAGATTACATTTAGGATACTTTTTGTCCCATAAAACGCAATGGATTCTCCAGGATCTGCCTGTTTGTCTGTCCCTTTAAACACGTATTACTCTGAAAGTACTGAACCAATTTAGATGAAATTTGGCACAGTTATAACCAATATCACAAGGTTACATCTAGGATACTTTTTATCTTATAAAACGCAAGGGATTCTCCAGGATAACGGACGAAAGTAAAAAAAATGTAGTTCATGATATTCTTGACGAATTTTGGTAAATTTTCTTTGTGCTATATATAGCAGACAGATTAGCTAAAAAATTAAGCTATATTTCCATATGCTACTTCAAAAAAAACAATACCAAAAAAAAACGACCACCGTGATTCGAACCGTCGGCCCCGTCGAAACATTTAAAGCCCCGTACGTTACAACTGAGCTACGCCTACATGACGTTTCTGTACGTAATTATCGACCACTTATGAAACATTTATGTAGACGAAACTGTCACTTATGTTGTTACATTTATTTCATTGTATAAAAAAATTTTTGCTAAACAAAGGTGACAAGATTTATTTATTTATGTATACTATAATAAAACTGTAACAAAGCCAAATCTGTACATTACAAGGTTACATTTAGGATACTTTTTGACCCATAAAACGCAAGGGGTTCTCCATGATAACTAAAGAAAAGAAATTAGTTAATGTAACTAGACTTTTTTGCGACACTTTAGTATAAGAGCCAGCAACGTTGGAAGAACGAGAATTTGAGAAAAGTTGGTTCTTTAATATGAAGATATATTATGCCATTCCAAACAGGATTCAGGATACCTGGTAGCCGATTAACGTTGTGTTTTTTAATGCGGATTACACCTTTACGGATCAAAATTTTGATTTATAAATAATTTAAGGAACATTTTTTGTCAGTAACTTATAAACGGTATTAAAAACATGAATTTATCACTGCCAGACAATTTTGTTATTGACAATAATGTGCCTGATGATATTCTTTATAAACAAAATAATTCATTTCAAACCATTTTATTTTTTCCCTTGCAAAGAACATATTTCATTTTGTTAACCAGGCTCTTCCACAATTATGGCTATCTTTATTATACAGCCAGTGTTGCGCTAAGCTAGAGTTATAACTAAGTTATTCTATACATAGGTTTTGGTAGGGGGTAGAGCCACGCTGAAGCTATTACTGGTTTCAGGATGAATGGGTCGGCTCGCCCGGGGTAGTACCACCCTCTAACAAAAAGCCGACGGGAAGTAACAATGCTTGCATTAGTGCGTTTCGTTCGATTAGTGAGAGCACCGGAGAGGCCCACCTCTCTTCCCCTTCCTCCTCTCCCCTTCCGCTTCCTCCCCCTCCAACACAGGTTGGCAAGGCACTTACGACTCTCCTGGTGTTGCAAGTGTCTATGGACGGTAGTTATTACTTAACACCAGGTGACCCACCTGTCCGTTTGCCTCCTATGACATAAAAAAATACATTATATTTTTAATTTACCCTTTTTTATGTTGAAATAAAATAATATTAAAAAAAAGTGTGTGTGTGTACTTATGTACACGCATTAGAAGTTATACTTCTTTGGCGTAACAAGTAAAAATCTTTTCAAAAATTTTATCTTGCGCCTTATTCTACGTTTGTAGAAAAAACGACACTAACAATAAAAAAAAGGTATTTAATACAATGAAAGTTTTAATATAAAGAAATACAAACAACAAATACAAAGAAACAAAATGTTGACTATAGCTAACTTCAGGGTGTCGGTTTTTCGTGACGGTGTGTGCGCGCAACGTAAAAATTTACTCTCATCATTTTTTTGTTACGGTGTGCGCGTTCATCGTAAAAATTTACTCTCATCATTTTTCCCTAACGCGCCAAAAGAAATATAACTTCAATAAAATTACAGATATCTTAACATGGTTTGAACATACTTCTTTATTTACAAAAAATTGCATCGGGCACATTATTGTTAATATCAAAAATGTCTGGCAATAATAAATTCACGTTTTAGTAGCGTTTAAAAGTTAGTGAAAAACAAAACATTCTAAAATTATATAAAGTTCAATATTTTTGCCTGTAAAGGTTTACCGGCAGCCAATTCGCTGTCGAAACCGTTGCCTAGCTCTTAGACAAATAGTCACAGGCAAGTGACAGATGACACATGTTGCTCATATCTTTTTAATATTTATGTTTTTCTTTAATACAATGTAGTGTGAAAAAGTTTTAATACAAGTTGAAAATAGTTATGATGTCATTCAGTGTTTAATTTATCATTATTTATTTTATGAATATATTTTAACGTTTAAATTACAATTTAACTCTATCAACTTGATATTTTATAATGTAAACTATACTGAGCGTATAGTAAACGCCTACAAAAAAGGGAAAGGAACTACGTTCCAACTGGAGGTCCATGGACCTCTCAAGCTTTTTTTACATTACTGCCAATATACGTAGGTTAGTTTTTATTTTAATTGAACCCGGTAGATGATGTTACGAACGGGTTGTAGGCTTATTGGGACAGAAGGTACTGGGACAACGTACTGGGAAGACATTTATCGGCAATATATGTAGGTTATTTGTTATCTTAATTGGACCTGGTAGGTGATGCTGCGAACGGGTTCAAAGCATATTTTAAAATATTTCTCACATACCAACTGGGTATATGTTTGAGTGAGTCCCTGGATAGTTGGGATTCACAATTTGAAACAGTAGGTATCGCTGCAATCGGGTTTTGAGATGTATTTAGATTTTTCGCATTTAAAAGTACAATCGAAACCGGTAATAACCGATTTGTTGCAGACGAAGTCGCACGGGTCAGCTAGTACTATAATAAAACTGTAACATAGACAAATCTGTACATTAAATATTTTTTGAAAATTTTGATCGGGGTAGACTTTGTTATTGATGTAGAAGCCAAAAATGTCTGTCTGTCGGAGTTCCGATCGGGCAGCCGTGCAGTTCGGACGCGTGCGCGAAGTAATCTCTCGATACGTTTGTTTACAGTCGTGTTCGCTGACGTCATCCGTATCAGTTCGCGTCGTGTTTTATGCGGTCGTGTCTCGTATCGAGTCTCGGTTTTTCTCGCGATTTCCCGTTTCTGCTCAATCGTTTCGTTTCTGTCACTCATCTTTCGTTACGCGTTCTTTTCAGAACGTAGGAAACCGTACTTATCAGTACGTGCAAACCGCACTTTTCAGTGCGTCCGCCATGCTCTGCGTGTCGTCGGCCCGCGTTCCAGGATTCCAGCGCGCCGTGGTTCATGCTGCGTGTCGTCGCACCGTGCAAGACAAAAGTGTTAACGCTTCCCCCTAGGCACTGTAGGTCCCCTGTGAGGCATTACGCATTACCCACAGCTCCCTTGATCCGAACTCGGGATAGTCCGTTAAAGTCATTAAGGCGCACACCCCTGCCCCTCTGGCGGGGAGTTTTTGATGTCTTCCTCCATCACACTCCCCTCCTCAGGCCCCGGTAGGGCCTCCGATAGCGAGATTTGCCTTTTAGAAAGCGAACTTCTCTGCTTGCGCAGATTTATATCCGAAATATGGCCTCGTCTCATAGAAGACTACGACGCGTACGCTGTGAAACGTCGCGCCGAGTTTCCAAACTCCTCGCAGCCCGCTCCCTCGATCCTTGCCAGGATTGAGGCCTCAAATAACTTTAAGATCCCGCCGGATCGCGACTCCGACTCAGGCTCCGATATGGAGCAAGACGCCCTTGCGGACGATGGCTTCACCACCGTCACGCATCTCGAACAGTGCAATAAGCGCCAAAACCCCTCGTCCGACGTTGAAGGCATTTTGCCTTCAAAAAAAAATATTAACGTCGATGGCGCGAAAGTGCCAAAGGTGACACCCACGCCCTCTAGACCCGTTTCGCCTGAGGCTGCGGGTTCTGCAGTTGCGGCCAAAAAGCACCGCCCACCGCCCCCCGTTACGATCCAAGACAAAGCGTCTTGGGTCGAGATTTCTAGCCTGCTGGAAACAGCAGGCATCCCTTACACCTCCGCCGTGAATACCGCTGTAGGTATTCAGGTGAAGGTCGCGACCCCTACTCATCATCGTGATCTCATTCGGTTCCTTCGGGATAACCAGTGGGGTTATTTCACGCACTCTCTCGAGGAGGAGCGTAAACTACGGGTTGTCATTCGTAGAGTCCCGTCCGAACTCCAGACTTGTGATATCTCCGACGACCTCAAAGAGCAAAAGATTCCTGTTCGCGAGGTACATCGTATGCGCTCTCCGCGCATCAGGGCCCCATACGACATGGTTCTCGTCGTTCTCGATCGCACCCATCAAGGGAAAGCGATATTTAACCTCACGACCCTCTGCGACCTCTCCGACGTTATCCTCGAGCCACCGCGCAAAACGTCTGTACCCTCGCAGTGTCACAATTGCCAGGTGTACGGACACTCCACACGAAACTGTCACCTGAAACCCAGGTGCGTTAAGTGCCTCGGCGACCACTCCACGAAGGAGTGTCCTCGCACGTCAGCCACTTCCGACCCTCCGATATGTGTTCTGTGCCGCGGCGTGGGTCATACCGCGAACTATCGCGGATGTCCCCGCGCCCCGCGCATAAAGCGTCCTCGCTACCCCAGGCAGGCGTCACCGTCTAGGACGGCCGCCGTCCCCGCCCGCCCTCGACCTCCGCCTCTCATGTCTCGAGAGGCTTTCCCGAGCCTGCCGAGCACATCTCGTGCACCGGCAGCGTCCGTACCCGCGACTGGCGCGCCGTATCAAGCAGTATCTTCTACGTCAGTCGATGATTCTTGTACATGTTTGTCAATGTAAAACACAGAAAGCATAATTTATTTTATTTAGAATAGTTCTATCGTACGTTTAACCATAAACAAATAATGAAAATGGACAAATAATTAATAATAACGCCTTACGTCAAGTTTTAAAAATAGAACTGCATTTGGAAATAAGTATCATTTTTTCTTGCTCACATCAAAACGTTTCCTCATCATGTTTAGAACATATTGTAGTCCGTGGGCCAGGAAATCACCCATCTCTGCGAACTACGTTAATCCATTTTTGTTTTATCTTCTGATCCTTAGGAAAGCTGTAACATTACGAAATTTGTCATTGAACATATCTCTAAAAATATATAAATTAATAAACATGATATAACTTAAATAACAAAAAGAAATATCACCACAGTCATCAAAAATATAGGTTGATAATAGAATTAATATTGCTTGTAAAATAAAAAATCAATTTATAGATACTCGATACAATCCGAATAGGCACAACACTACAACGTCTTAAACATATGGCGCGCTGCCATGACAGTTTGGTTTAGTTAATATTTTATTTCACACAGAAACATAAGTCAATTTATAAGTTAAACAGTCTATTGGTGTATGCTGTTTGCTGATGATATTGTTCTTGTCGGCGAAGATGCTACCGAGGCCCAGAGTAGGCTGGTAAAATGACGAGAAAAACTGGAGAATGTTGGATTGAAAATCAGTAGACTAAAAACTGAACATTTGTTTTGCGACTTCGGTAGTCCATCCAGCTTTTCTCCTATAGCTTTAAATGGTATATCCTTACCAACGTGCTCTGATTTCCGGTATCTTGGCTCTCTGATCCAAAACGATGGTTGCATAGACAAGAACGTGAGGAATAGGATAAATGCAGGGTGGATAAAATGGCGAAAGGTGTCTGGTGTAGCTTGTGACCTAGGAATGCCCTTGAAACTCAAAGGGAAGGTGTATAAAATTATTATAGGACCAGTAATGTTGTACGCATCTGAGTGCTGGGCGACTAGAGAGACGGATGAGAGAAAACTACATGTGGCAGAGATGCGAATGTTAAGGTGGATGTGTGGTGTAACTAGAATGGATAAGATTAGGAATGAATATATCAGAGGAAGTTTGAAAATAGCACCAGTAACAGAGAAGTTAAGGAGTAATAGGTTAGCATGGTATGGGCATGTTATGAGGAGAGATGAAGACCATGTAACTAGAAAAGCTTTGAGTATGACGGTCGATGGATATAAGAGTAGAAGAAGACCAAAAAAAGGATGGATGGATTGTGTAAAAAATTATCTGTGTGTAAAAGGTATGATGACTGAGATGACATCTGATAGGCGAGCGTGGAAAAGGAAAACATGTTGTGCCGACACTACTTAGGTGGGATAAGGGTAAGAAGATGATGACAGAAACATAAGTCAATCAATACTTACACATGAAAGAGATACCACTAGATTTTAGGTTTTTCTTTCTGTACTATTTTTTTACAAGTTTTCACTGCACAATTAGACATATTTACCGCGTAAAATAGTATTTTAACGAAGACAATCACTGGCAGAGGCGCACAAACAGAATAATCGTGGTTACGGTAGTCGGGAAGGACATACATGAAAAATTCATGTATAAGTGGTAAGGCAGGCACGATGCTTATGCGACTTCTATTGTAAGTGTAAGCGGTTTCATAAATCTATGGTTAGAGAAGATGTCGCAAGTGCAGGTGTTGACGGGGCACGGGTGCTTCAGTTGGTACTTGCACCGGGTTGCGCGCAGGGAGCCGACCGCCGTATGTCACGAGTGCCACGTTTAATTGGACGCCGCGCAGTACACTCTGTCTGAGTGGCTTTCACCACGCTAGGTAGCGAGCCTGCTTGGGATATTGTAGCCTCCTTCTGCGAAAAGGTCGTCTCGCGGAAGGAGGCGGAGGAGATGGCTCGCGAGGAGGTCACTCTAAGCAGACCTCTCCGTCAACGAATGGCTGGTAGAATGGGTCGCGGAACCCACCTTCCCATGACGCAAATCCGGCGGATGGAGGAGACGGCCGGTGTGTACACGGTTATGTCCTGACAACGACGGGGCCCGGTGATGACGTTATTCTGACGCCAGGCCAACTGGGGCAACACGATGAAGTCTGTAGAGATCTCGTGCCGCCCCAACTATAGCAGCTGATATACACCGTGGGGTTTTGTCCGTGCGAGTCGCACATAACCCACTAACTCCTCCGGGAGGGTGGCTATCTATAAGGGATTTCCCCAAGATAAAAAATTGACGATATCGCACCAAAATAGATGATCATGATGTGTCTATTTAATTTAATTTTAATGACTTATCTTGTTCAGAATATAACCTAACGCAAAAAAACATATTATATTAAAACCTGTCCGGAGAATACATTATGTATTCAGAAAAGAATCATGTTATTCGGCCAGGAGGCTTGGAGTTATAATTAAATTAACGGATAAACAGGTTGTGAAACAATTGCTGTTTTTATAAGTGTAAATTGTCGCTACCTTACTCGCTATTACACAGTTGAACCTTGACTTGGGCATACAAATAACGCATACTAATGTGAAAATATTTGTTATTAAAACAAAAATATTCAACGTTTTTTAAATAAATAACATTTTTTTTTGTCAACTGGCAAACGAACATATTAATTGCTATGATGAGTTTTTCATCGAATTTAATATCGAGAATCACAGTTGCATCGATAGATCCTTTAACAAAATCATTGCAGACTGGGTTTGTGATATTAGCTGCAATCGGGTTCTCATCAGTGTTCTATCCACCTCAAGCAAAAGTAGAAGGTAAGAAAAATATTCTTCACATTTAACATCTCCTAAAAATAGGTAAATTCATATGTAGAACTGTATGTTCGTTTATATAAGTTGAGGAGTCTTCGTCTAGTGGAGTCTATTCGTGATTATTGTGAGTGCGGACGTTTTTTGGCTTTTTCATGCATCACTGGCTATATATCATATGATTTTTATTTTATTTTATAGAAGGCAAACAAGCAGGCGGGTTACCTGATGTTAAGTGATCACCACCGTCCATAGACACTTGCAACATTAGGTGTTGTTAGTCAATGTTGTCAATGGACACGTTAAAAATTCGAGTAATTATGGAACATGAGTTCCATCGCGGCAGCAACGTGGTACAAGCGGCACGCAACATCAACGACGTTTACGGAGCTAACACTACAAACCAACGCACCACCTGTTATTGGTTTGCTCGCTTACGTTTTGGGAATTTCGACCTGAAAAATAAACCTCGTGGTCGTCCGAAGACTTTGGTCGACAATGACGAATTAAAGGCGATTGTGGAAGCTGATGATACACAATCTACGGCTGAATTAGCAGCAGCTTTCGACGTTAGTGTAAAACAATATTCGTCCATTTGCGTCAAATTGGCAAGGTAAAAAAGCTTGACAAATGCCCCACGAACTCGATGATCGCCAACGCGAAGTACGCGGCGAGACGTGCCTTGCACTGCTCAACAGACACACAAATGAAGGAATTTTGAACCGCATTGTTATCTGCGATGAAAAATGGATTCTGTTTGATAACCGCAAGCGCTCAGCAAGTTGGTTGGATCTTGGTTCAGCACCTAAACAATGCCCTAAACGAAAACTTACCCCTAGAAAAGTGATGGTCACTGTTTGGTGGTCTAGCGCCGGTGTGATTCATCACAGCTTCTTACCAAACGGGGTGAGCATTACTGCAGATGTGTACTGTGAAGAACTGAACACAATGATGGAGAAGCTGGCACATCTCCAACCAGCATTGGTCAATCGCTCGTCTCCGCTGCTCCTGCACGATAACGCGCGTCCTCATACTGCACATTAGACGGTCTCCAAGTTGCAAGAACTGGGGTTGGAAGTTCTCCGTCATCCGCCCTACTCACCAGACCTAGCGCCTACAGACTACTACTTTTTACAAGATTTGGATAACCCTTTGGCGGGAAAAAAATTCAATACCCGAGAGGCAGTAAATGCCTTTGAAGAATTTGTTGCCTCCCGTCCAGCTGATTTTTTTAAGAAAGGCATCAATAAACTGCCACTGCGTTCTCAAAGATGCATTGATTGCAAGGGTGATTACTTTGATTAATACAAATAAAAAATACATGTAAAAAAATCGTTTAAATTTTTTCATACAAAACGGCAATTTCATAGGTAAAGACCTAATATTATAAAGAGGTAAAGTTTGTGAGTTTGTGACGTTGTAGGGGTTAATTTCAGGAACTACTGGACCGATTTGGAAAATTCTTTCAGTTTTATATGGCTCATTTATCGGGGAACGTTATATATCATATACGTTAAGACCAATAGGAGCGGAGCAGCAATGAAGAATGTTGCAAAATCGGGGTATTTTTTCGTCTTGAGAGCTTCCGCTGTGTGTTAGCGTTAACATAAAGTTGGTTATATAGCTTAATGTCTTATAGTATTGTTTTGTGGGGACAGCAATTAATAGAATAATCATTCGATACACGATAATAATAGATGGATACTCTACTTAGCCATAAGATTAAATAAATAAACTAAAGTAGATACCATATTTCTATTTAAAATAACGGGCAATAAGAGCAATTTTCTTTAGAAGACTTCACGAACCATTATTAAGTTATAGGAATTCAGTATCTTTATTCTAACTCCCTAATACATTCTCGTTAATTAAATGTATATCCGAAAATATTTGACAAGCTGGATTTAGTAAAAGACAGACACGAATTTAATAATAGAAATAATCGAAAATAGACCATCCCATGTTTCCCTTTTAGTAAGACCTGTAAAAGATCCTAGTCCTTAGTTATTTTCGATGACTGCGTTATTTGTGCTAATAGGTTTTGATGTTCATAAACGCCTTTTCAGAGTCCAAACTGGATAAAATATTTTTGAATTTGATTATGTAACATACAAAATTATATAATAAAATAAGAATAAAAGCAGAGTATTGAAAACACAAGCGTACGTAGAAACATAAGCTTTTGTTGATTTTAAGAAATATTTTATTCAAGAGCATAACAATTCATAAATAAACAAATATGATAATAATGATAGGAATCTAATTAACCTTCTGACAGATTTATAAATACTAGTGGGGGCCCAGTGGTCGACACTCGACCATAGTTCATTAATTTTTTAAAGTTTGAATTTTATTAGGGTTCTTTTGTCAAAGGATATTATATTATAATATCATTCTTGAATGTAGAATGAAAAAGGGTAATTGGAACGTAAGAGTAAAATAGTACATACAGTCGAGCATAGCAACCTCCTTCACAACCTTTTTTGAAGTCCTTTATTGACAGATGTCAAAATGTCTTTTTTATTTACATGTGTGTATATGTTGTGTAAAATTGAAGCAGTAGTGTGAGTAATGCATATTTTAATTATTTTAATGTACTTCTAATGCATTTTATATAAAATAAATAGCTTTCTGCACTTCTCCTCCATATAAACTTTAACTATGCCAAATTTCACGTTCATCCGTTCGCCCAATTTCGTTAAAAAGGGATACAAAGTTTAGGCTTCACGTATTAATATATATGATGATATTAATTGAATATTTATTGTAGATACGAGAACGTAGGTCAAAGCAAACTACTTTACTATACTTTACTATTACAAGTACTGCAGTACTGGAAATCGTATTTAAATACGGATTTAACGTATTTTCCGTCGATTTCAAAAAAGGCTAGGGTTACTATGGCTATATGTTTTTTTTATCTATCATCTAATGGGAAGTCTTATAATTCTGATCCGCTTCCTTTTTGCGTGACGAAAAGTGGTAGAGGTAAACCCTGTGTCTGGTAAAGTGGAAGCAGCGTCTCGCTTGTCTTCGGGTATTGGAAAATAGTGAGACATACGTTCTTCTCGCTTTCTTTTTTTCTCGTTAGCCGTGGTTACGTGTACTGCCACTAAGAGAGAAAAAAACACTAAAAAGCGAAAAATCTTTAAATTATCACTTTAACACAAAACAGAAAAATATTTAATTAGCTTCAGGGTGTTGGTTTTTCGTGACGTTGTGCGCGCACATCGTAAAAATTTACTCTCACCATTTTTCCCCAACGTGCTAAAAGAAGTATAACTTCAAAAATATATGCTTGGTATATATGACCTACAATAATCACACACTCCTTTTACAGTGAACTTGATCGATCTGTTGTTTAACAAATTTATATCAAACATTCGTAATAGAGTTTTTGGCGGGATCTTGGAATTTCGTGTAGTATAGTGTAGAGACGAGATATTTTTTTCAAATAGTCAATACCGAGATATGAATTTTTGATAGTAAGGAAAAAAAGAAACAAACTGAGAGGCTAAGATATTCTTATTAAAATTAATAGCTCATACTTGAAGATAATTTTTTGAGGTGTCTACCAACCTAGTTTTTAGATTATAAAGTTGAAAAAAAAATTGTCGTCTTTTTTGGCCCACCCTAATACTTATGTTACCTTTTATTGACAAATGTAAATAATTTACAGATGGACAAACATTCGATTTCATTATAATAGGAGGTGGTAGCGCGGGTTGTGTGCTAGCTAATCGACTGACTGAGGTCGCGCAATGGAATGTGCTGCTTATAGAAGCGGGTCCATATCCACCGATCGAAGCTGTGGTTTGTATCGCAAAGCCTCGTATGTTTTTTTCTAAATTGTTTATAGGTTTTAGAGCTTAAAATTTTCGGAAAATTATTTTTGTTTAAGGTATTAAAATGGTGTTTCTAATCTTAACTTAATAACTGGAAAACGGGAATGAATATAGGGTACCAATACTAGACAAAACATTCAACTATACATTTTAATATCAATCTGCGTATTAGAGTAGGGAATACGTAATAAATACAATCATTCAAATGATAGACGCATGTTAAATACTGAGCACGATATTTATTTAAATCATTGAATCATTTGGAATTAAGTCATGGGCGCCGCCATTTTGGCGTTGACTGCTCTGCCGAGCGCCTTTCACTTTACCCCTACTCCGCGGCCGCGCGCTGGTTGTAATGTGACATGCGATAGATGCACATAAGATTTCAGACGATAGAAAAGAAGTTTCACTTTAAATTACCGATATATACCTACATTGCCTCACTGAGCCTGTTCTACCGTCTGTATCATGGCGAGTGTTCGGAAGAGTTATTCAAATTACTCCCTTCCTCTCCTTTTCACAACCGAACCACGCGCGCTGGTCTTCGGAGCCACAGTTTTACGGTAACTCCTTTCTGGGCACGAACTAAAAAGTTCACTACATCTTATTTTTGCCGTACCTGCTAACTGTAAGCTGTGGAACAATCTCCCGGCTAGTGTGTTTGTTCCCTCCTTCCTATAACATGGGGTCTTTCAAGCGTAATGTGAAGAAACATTTACGCAGGCCGGCCTGTCATGCCGATGACAGTGACAACCGCCGGAGGAGGGCGTATCTTTTGGTGGACGCCATTGTTTTTGGATTGTACTGTACTTACCATCAGGCACAGTGCAGTCACTTTGCCGTGCTACAATAAAAAAAAGTATTGAAAACACAAGCGTACGTAGAAACATAAGCTTTTGTTGATTTTAAGAAATATTTTATTCAAGAGCATAACAATTCATAAATAAACAAATATGATAATAATGATAGGAATCTAATTAACCTTCTGACAGATTTATAAATACTAGTGGGGGCCCAGTGGTCGACACTCGACCATAGTTCATTAATTTTTTAAAGTTTGAATTTTATTAGGGTTCTTTTGTCAAAGGATATTATATTATAATATCATTCTTGAATGTAGAATGAAAAAGGGTAATTGGAACGTAAGAGTAAAATAGTACATACAGTCGAGCATAGCAACCTCCTTCACAACCTTTTTTGAAGTCCTTTATTGACAGATGTCAAAATGTCTTTTTTATTTACATGTGTGTATATGTTGTGTAAAATTGAAGCAGTAGTGTGAGTAATGCATATTTTAATTATTTTAATGTACTTCTAATGCATTTTATATAAAATAAATAGCTTTCTGCACTTCTCCTCCATATAAACTTTAACTATGCCAAATTTCACGTTCATCCGTTCGCCCAATTTCGTTAAAAAGGGATACAAAGTTTAGGCTTCACGTATTAATATATATGATGATATTAATTGAATATTTATTGTAGATACGAGAACGTAGGTCAAAGCAAACTACTTTACTATACTTTACTATTACAAGTACTGCAGTACTGGAAATCGTATTTAAATACGGATTTAACGTATTTTCCGTCGATTTCAAAAAAGGCTAGGGTTACTATGGCTATATGTTTTTTTTATCTATCATCTAATGGGAAGTCTTATAATTCTGATCCGCTTCCTTTTTGCGTGACGAAAAGTGGTAGAGGTAAACCCTGTGTCTGGTAAAGTGGAAGCAGCGTCTCGCTTGTCTTCGGGTATTGGAAAATAGTGAGACATACGTTCTTCTCGCTTTCTTTTTTTCTCGTTAGCCGTGGTTACGTGTACTGCCACTAAGAGAGAAAAAAACACTAAAAAGCGAAAAATCTTTAAATTATCACTTTAACACAAAACAGAAAAATATTTAATTAGCTTCAGGGTGTTGGTTTTTCGTGACGTTGTGCGCGCACATCGTAAAAATTTACTCTCACCATTTTTCCCCAACGTGCTAAAAGAAGTATAACTTCAAAAATATATGCTTGGTATATATGACCTACAATAATCACACACTCCTTTTACAGTGAACTTGATCGATCTGTTGTTTAACAAATTTATATCAAACATTCGTAATAGAGTTTTTGGCGGGATCTTGGAATTTCGTGTAGTATAGTGTAGAGACGAGATATTTTTTTCAAATAGTCAATACCGAGATATGAATTTTTGATAGTAAGGAAAAAAAGAAACAAACTGAGAGGCTAAGATATTCTTATTAAAATTAATAGCTCATACTTGAAGATAATTTTTTGAGGTGTCTACCAACCTAGTTTTTAGATTATAAAGTTGAAAAAAAAATTGTCGTCTTTTTTGGCCCACCCTAATACTTATGTTACCTTTTATTGACAAATGTAAATAATTTACAGATGGACAAACATTCGATTTCATTATAATAGGAGGTGGTAGCGCGGGTTGTGTGCTAGCTAATCGACTGACTGAGGTCGCGCAATGGAATGTGCTGCTTATAGAAGCGGGTCCATATCCACCGATCGAAGCTGTGGTTTGTATCGCAAAGCCTCGTATGTTTTTTTCTAAATTGTTTATAGGTTTTAGAGCTTAAAATTTTCGGAAAATTATTTTTGTTTAAGGTATTAAAATGGTGTTTCTAATCTTAACTTAATAACTGGAAAACGGGAATGAATATAGGGTACCAATACTAGACAAAACATTCAACTATACATTTTAATATCAATCTGCGTATTAGAGTAGGGAATACGTAATAAATACAATCATTCAAATGATAGACGCATGTTAAATACTGAGCACGATATTTATTTAAATCATTGAATCATTTGGAATTAAGTCATGGGCGCCGCCATTTTGGCGTTGACTGCTCTGCCGAGCGCCTTTCACTTTACCCCTACTCCGCGGCCGCGCGCTGGTTGTAATGTGACATGCGATAGATGCACATAAGATTTCAGACGATAGAAAAGAAGTTTCACTTTAAATTACCGATATATACCTACATTGCCTCACTGAGCCTGTTCTACCGTCTGTATCATGGCGAGTGTTCGGAAGAGTTATTCAAATTACTCCCTTCCTCTCCTTTTCACAACCGAACCACGCGCGCTGGTCTTCGGAGCCACAGTTTTACGGTAACTCCTTTCTGGGCACGAACTAAAAAGTTCACTACATCTTATTTTTGCCGTACCTGCTAACTGTAAGCTGTGGAACAATCTCCCGGCTAGTGTGTTTGTTCCCTCCTTCCTATAACATGGGGTCTTTCAAGCGTAATGTGAAGAAACATTTACGCAGGCCGGCCTGTCATGCCGATGACAGTGACAACCGCCGGAGGAGGGCGTATCTTTTGGTGGACGCCATTGTTTTTGGATTGTACTGTACTTACCATCAGGCACAGTGCAGTCACTTTGCCGTGCTACAATAAAAAAAATATTGCTCAAGATACTCATGTGCAGTTGCTGAAAAAAAACCCTATTATAGTATAATCACCATGCTTTCCTTATCGATACTATTTAAATAAAATGTAACTAAATTAAAGTAGAAGGTATCTCTTTCTACATTAGTATATTATCTATGGGTATCTCCTTAACTGCATTTTATTAAAATTTAAGATTAAGAGCTATGGTTACTGTAAGGTATTTTTTTTTGTACCACTTTTAATGAAATAAAATAAATATATTTTTAAATGCTCCAATATTGTATTGAAGAGTATACTAAAAAATCAATAGTCGATTGAAAAAATCGAACGAAATCGATTTTTAATCACATTAAACGACATTGTCTAAGCATATTCACGATATTTTTCTGCAATGATAGTAGATTGTATGAATGACTAAATTCAAATTTATAAACGTACGCAACTCCAATAAACCGTCGCTAAACGCAATGGTTTATGACTCATTTTTACTGACTCTATTTATTTTAATAGTAGGCACAATTTACATACAATGCTAGTTATATAGTTTCCTTTACGTCTCCGAAGGTTAGGGTATCTAATTAAAACTTCGAGGTTACGGTTTACATTATTGTATCAGTTGACTTAACTTGAAACGAAAAAATATATGGTATTTGGTATTTTCAGATCCCCGGACTCTTTTCTTTTATTGAAAATTCATATTTAGATTGGAATTATGAAACAATAGACGATGGTTTCTCCAGCCAAGCACTCAAAACTAAAACAATCCACATGACTGCAGGAAAGATGCTAGGTGGTTCCAGTGGAGCTAATTTCATGTTCGCAGTCAGAGGAAATAAGAACGACTACGAAAAGTGGGAGGCATTAGGCAATAAAGGATGGGGATGGAAATCGGTATTACATTATTTTTTAAAAAGCGAACGAATGACGGACAACTTTATTTTAAAAAGTGCTTCTGCTGCCTTACACAATGCCACTGGTTACCTCGGTATTACACGCCCACTTTGGCCAAGAAGAACCAACAAATATTTTGAATCATTTGCCGAAGCTGGACACGCAATTCTAGAGGATACAAATGGGTACAAACAGCTTGGTTACTCACCTGCTCAATTTACTATTGCTAATGCCGTCCGTCAAAGTACAGCAATTACTTTCATTAAGACTATAAAAAGTCGTAAAAATCTGCATTTGTTAACGGGAACAATGGCTTTAAAAATTTTATTTGATAAAGAAAAAAGAGCAACTGGTGTAAAAGTAAAGTTACCAGATGGTCACATTATAAAAGTTAAAGCTACAAAAGAAGTAATTCTATCCTCCGGTACAATGAATAGTCCAAAAACACTTATGATATCTGGCATTGGACCAAAAGGTCATCTGGAGGAAATGGGTATCGAAGTTATTATTGATTCACCGAACGTAGGGAAAAATATGCAAGATCACGTTACAGTTCCAGTTATATTAACGGGAGAAAAAGGTTTAGCATCATCTATAGACAATCTGGACTTATTTACAAATTTTGACAAACTCCCATTACCATCCCTGATGGGTTTCGTGGCTCTTAAGAAAACACAAGCAATTCCAGATTATCAGAGTATAGTTATTCCATTCCCAGCAGCAACAATAGTACTTCCATTAATATGTAAAAATACTTTTGGTATGACAGACGATGTCTGTATCAGAGTGACTGATATAACTCAAAGCCAGGAAACCCTATGTGCTTTAATTACATTGTTGCATCCTTATTCAAAGGGAGAAATAAAACTTCAAAGTAAAAGCCCAGAAGATAAGCCTTTAATATATACTGGTTACTTCAGTAACAAAACCGATTTAGAGAGAATAGCTTCGTACATTGAACATTACACAAATGTTTTAAATACAACGTATTTAAAGAAAGTGAATTCAGAAATTGTTGACTTTGGTTTAGACCTTTGTAAAGACCTGGATATTGGTAGTCACGAATATTGGAAATGCATTTCATTGAACGTGGCAACAACGTTGTGGCATCCTGTTGGAACTTGCGCAATGGGTGTTGAAGGTGTAGGTGTTGTAGACGAGAGATTAATTCTAAGAGGTGGCAAAAATTTAAGAGTGGTTGATGCCAGTGTCATGCCAGATATACCAAGTGGTAATATTAATTTGCCTACAATAATGCTAGCTGAAAAAGCTGCTGATATGATTAAAGAAGACCATGGCATACCTACAAATGCTCCAAAGAGTATATAAGCAGAGCAAGTTAATTATAATTGTGTTTTTATAGGAGCATGACAAAATGATTGCGTTGAAGCACCAGTGCATCCCAAAAACAAAAATGACCACCGAAGAATTCAATCACTGGTATTAACCCAGCTTGGCTGATTCGGTAAATCGAAGGCGCTATGTCTGATGGTAACTGTGATAGTATCCAGAACAACAGCGACCAACGAAATATCAAGAACCACACAGTCGTAATAAAATATTTTTGCAAGAATACGATCCTTCGCCATCGCAATTTGGGTAACAATGAAAGTTTAACATAGTTCTATTTCGTGGAAACTGTGGATTTGTGAATAAAATGACAGCAACTAAAAGAAAGTTGACAATGTTAATAAAACGAAAAGTCTTTGCAACGAACTGTATATACTTAACAAAACTATAAATGTTCTGATTTTTTAAAATATATATACAACGTTTTCAGTTATTTATTTATTTATTTTAGTGCTTATTTTGTACAAAGTTTCCGAAGCTACGATGATTGCTTAAAATGTATCACATTTTTGTGATTTTTTAAAGTTTCACGTGCTCAATTCTTTAATAACAAAATAAACCTTGTAATATTTAAAAAACTATACAATAGAACAAACCTTAGTTATCATTATATAGTTCACTCAAGCAGAGCCACAGGCACATCTAGTTTACCTATGAAATACTTTCGAAGGTAACAAAGCAAAATCACAGGTATTGTAAACATATTTTAGCTACACACATTCCAATAGGCGTTTAAATTTTTTTTCAATATTATACATAAAGCATTAATTTGTCATATTATTCAAATATAATAAATGATACATTACAATGTTTCTTAATGAGTAACAACCAAACAAAAAATATAAACAAAGTCACGCTGAAGTTATTCCTGGTTGCAATATAAATAGGTCGGCTCGCTCGGTGTAGTACCACCCTCTCATAAAAACCGAAGTGAAGTATCAGTGCTTATATTGTTGCGTTTCGTTCGGTCAGTGAGAGCGCTGGAAGCCCACTTCCCTTTCCCCCCTCCCCCCAAACAGTTTGGCAACGCATTTGCAATTCTCCTGATGTTGCAAGTGATTATGGAAGGTGGTGATCACTTAACATCAGGTGACCCGCCTATTAAAATTTAGCTACAGTACAGTACATTTAGCAGTACAAAGAGAATTTCAGCATCACTACTCATTGATCACTGCTATTTCTGTAATAAAAGTGTCGCATGTGACAATACTTGGTACTTGTAGCAGCCAGCAATTAATGTCATCACGGTGTAATATTATCCTTAAAGTATCGATGGTTTTAATTTAAAATATGTGGAACTGATTATACAAAATAGCTGATACTTTATTTGTCAAATTATACTCTTCTAAAGAATAGACGATTTGAAATACGGATTTTTCGGAAATAGTTCTTCGTATTGAACAAATTGCCAATAAAATACCAAATGTAAAAAAAATTTATTGCTCTTATTATTATTACAAATTTTAATTATGTTTTAGCTTGCAATGTTTATTACTCAGTACGCTTAGGTCGAATCTTGAAAGCTGAATTAGAACCAGTTGCTTTAAGCCTACGACATGCAATTTTACATGTTTGTTCAGTCATGATGATAATGCACGTTAATGAAAGATAGAACAGAGGAAAGTGTGAGAAGAAGAAAGGTGTTCCGATGAACCTGTCAAAGCCATAGATAGCGCTAGTCAATAAAAAAAAATATTCTCGTTCTGTATTCGTAAACGAACGTTGTTATTCGGTCTTTTTTTTTTTCTTTTAATTTTATATCAATAATCAGTTAAATTTGTTTTTAATAACGTATAATTCCAATTATATAATATTCACGCGTGCTTTCGATATTCTACGGGAACTAGATATTTTATATGGATTTAAAATTGGCTTGGCGGATTTCAAGAAATACTATTATATCATTTATAAATATTGTAAAACAAAGTGAGTTTTAAAGACCAGTTTTTGCCCGCGGCTTGGCTCGCATTAACGTAATAGAATATATATTTCAAATCCTCATAAATTCTCATTACAGTGTAGGTACATACAGAATTATTATTTATAGCTGTACCTCCGTCCGCGTGGAACCTAATGTAAAAAACAGTGACTAATAAAATTATCTGAATGTTTATACATTTACTTATCTACTTTTCTACCGATTTTAATGAAAGCAAGACTAAATGTTACTCTGCTTTATAATTTTCTTTGTGGGGTTGTGCCGTGAACGCAGTACTTTAACATGGATGCGTGTTCAAACAAACAGACAAATAGATATTGGTTTTTTTTTTTATTAGCACGGCAAAATGGCTTCACTGTGCCTGATGGTAAGCACAGTACAATCCAAAAACAATGGCGACCACCGAGTGACACACTATCTATCGCCGATCGCCGCTGTCATGCCGGCCTGCGAATAGCTGGATTTCTTTTGTATGTGTTTTATGTATTCTTATTTCTCCTTAGACTATAACTGTATAAATTTCTAATAAAATAACACAATTTTTCACCGAACTATAGTTTATCTTTACCCACAGATGTCTACGGTACTAAAATCCACAGACTAGATAACTGAACTCAAGGTTATTTTATTTATTAAGGTGCTATTGGATGTCAGTCTTTTAAACACAAATATGTGGTTACTATTTCGAAACGATTTAATGCTATATACAATTATATAAAAACTGCTATTACTTATACTAAGCAAGCAGCTATTACTGGTACTCTATAATTATAACTGTATTAATCTTGTTTACTTGTTACAGATTAAAAAGTCTGAAAATGATGGTCAGCATGGAACAACATATAGCAAGTGATTATGGAAGGTGGTGATCATTTAACATCAGGTGACCCGCCTATTAAAATTTAGCTACAGTACAGTACATTTAGCAGTACAAAGAGAATTTCAGCATCACTACACAACAGCGACCAACGAAATATCAAGAACCACGCAGTCGTAATAAAATATTTTTGCAAGAATATGATCCTTCGCCATCGCAATTTGGGTAACAATGAAAGTTTAACATAGTTCTATTTCGTGGAAACTGTGGATTTGTAAATAAAATGACAGCAACTAAAAGAAACTTGACAATGTTAATAAAATGAAAATTCTTTGCAATGAACTGTATATACTTAACAAAACTATAAATGTTCTGATTTTTTAAAATATATATACAACGTTTTCAGTTATTTATTTATTTATTTTAGTGCTTATTTTGTACAAAGTTTCCGAAGCTACGATGATTGCTTAAAATGTATCACATTTTTGTGATTTTTTAAAGTTTCACGTGCTCAATTCTTTAATAACAAAATAAACCTTGTAATATTTAAAAAACTATACAATAGAACAAACCTTAGTTATCATTATATAGTTCACTCAAGCAGAGCCACAGGCATATCTAGTTTACCTATGAAATACTTTCGAAGGTAACAAAGCAAAATCACAGGTATTGTAAATATATTTTAGCTACACACATTCCAATAGGCGTTTAAATTTTTTTTCAATATTATACATAAAGCATTAATTTGTCATATTATTCAAATATAATAAATAATACATTACAATGTTTCTTAATGAGTAACAACCAAACAAAAAATATAAACAAAGTCACGCTGAAGTTATTACTGGTTTCAGTATAAATGGGTCGGCTCACACAGTGTAGTACCACCCTCCCATAGAAAACCGACGTGAAGTTAAGTTAAGCACTGTTAAGTGCTTGCATTGTTGCGTTTCGTTCGGTCAGTGAGAGCGCTGGAAGCCCACTTCCCTTTCCCCCCTCCCCCCAAACAGTTTGGCAACGCATTTGCAATTCTCCTGATGTTGCAAGTGATTATGGAAGGTGGTGATCATTTAACATCAGGTGACCCGCCTATTAAAATTTAGCTACAGTACAGTACATTTAGCAGTACAAAGAGAATTTCAGCATCACTACTCATTGATCACTGCTATTTCTGTAATAAAAGTGTCGCATGTGACAATACTTGGTACTTGTAGCAGCCAGCAATTAATGTCATCACGGTGTAATATTATCCTTAAAGTATCGATGGTTTTAATTTAAAATATGTGGAACTGATTATACAAAATAGCTGATACTTTATTTGTCAAATTATACTCTTCTAAAGAATAGACGAATTGAAATACGGATTTTTCGGAAATAGTTCTTCGTATTGAACAAATTGCCAATAAAATACCAAATGTAAAAAAAATTTATTGCTCTTATTATTATTACAAATTTTAATTATGTTTTAGCTTGCAATGTTTATTACTCAGTACGCTTAGGTCGAATCTTGAAAGCTGAATTAGAACCAGTTGCTTTAAGCCTACGACATGCAATTTTACATGTTTGTTCAGTCATGATGATAATGCACGTTAATGAAAGATAGAACAGAGGAAAGTGTGAGAAGAAGAAAGGTGTACCGACCCTGTTTTGGTGAGAAGAGTAAGAGGACGACAATGCTCTTCGCTACTGGTCAAGCATATACATTTAAGTAGAGCCAAGTCACTAGAATTGTTGCTCCCTTTTCGTGTTTAACCTACCAGGTGCCGAAAGCCGAATACTGATCTTCAATCAAACAGTGTATATACGGACCCGAGACAAAGGAGGTTTGCTTGTATTCACGCGCCCTTCGAAGTTTTTAGGTTATGCGAATACCTCTGACTGCGGTTAACACAGAATAACAATACTCCTAGCGGAGGCGGTGAGACATCGGTGTATAGTAACACCTTTTATATGTAAACGATTCCCGGAGGTCGTCTACAGTTGCCAGACGAATACTGTGGGGTTTTAACCGATAAAACTAGCGCCACTCGCTCACAGCTGGCCAGCGCGGTGAGGCGAAGTGTGGTTATCATCTTTTGTAAGATTTATCCACGAAAAAAATTGGTTTACGCATAAAAAACTAGACTTTTGTAAACTAAAATGCATGCGGTCATGGAAGAATTATAAGTTAACTAGTGGGCCCGGCAGACGTTGTCCCGCCCTAATTATTTACTAAAACTTTCCTCAAGGATTACTTTATCCACTGGTGAAAACCGCATGAAAATCCGTTCAGTAGTTTTTGAGTTTATCGCGAACAGACAGACAGACAGACGCGGTAGGGGACTTTGTTTTATACTATGTAATGATTGCAATGAACATATCTAGAAATAAATTCATATTTAAAAAAAGTTTTTATGCAAATGGTCTAAAAACGGAAAAAAATAGAGGTACATGAAAACCCACCTTTTTGTTGCAATATTTCATATATTGTAAAAGATTGTCGCGAGATATTCCAGCGTAAAAGAGATTGCTCAAGTGTATGTAATTTCTTTTGACTTTGGTAAAATAATAGAAATGTATTTTATTACTTATTCCAAGACACCTGCATTTTTTTTTAATAAAAATTTTAAATGTACAGAACCGTTAGATTTAAATTTTTATTACATATATAGGTTAATAACATATGGTATATAGATAGAGAAATAGACTATTTATGACCTCGCTTTGCTAATTCCATGAAGTAATTGACTTCTATACATTTCACTAGAAACGGTTAAGATGATCAACCGTGATTCAAGGATAAACCTTGAAAAATAGTTATTGCTCACCCGGTTTGCTAATTTTATGACGCAAAATGACTTTTATGCCTTTCACTAGAATCAGTACAAATGTGCAAGCGAGATTAATGAATATATATTTTTTTTTTATTGTAGCACGGCAAAGTGACTTTACTGTGCCTGATGGTGAGCACAGTATAATCTAAAAACAATGGCGACCACCGAGAGACACATTATCCCTCACCGGTCGCCGCTGTCATGCCGGCTTGCATAAATGTCTCTTCACGTTACGCTTGAAGGACCCCATATTATAGGAAGAAGGGAACACACTGGCCGGGAGATTGTTCCACAGCTTCACGGTACGGCAGAGATAAGAAGTTGCGAACTTTTTAGTTCGTGCCCAGATAGGATTTACCGTAAAAAAAGTTGATTCTAACACATTTTCACGTGTATATTATACTAGCGTTTATTTTAAACCCAGATCTCAAGATGGCAGATCTAGTTTTTAAATTAACGACACGGTAAATTTTATGGTTTATGAAAAAAAGGTTTTTATTATTGGAAAAATAATTTGTATTTTTAAATTATTTTTCCAGTTACAAAAATTTTACATAAAAATTATGATTCTATAATACATAATTTGTTATTTCTCAATGTTTTGTAATAATTTCTTTGGTTTTTTTTTAAGTTCATGCTGCCAACAGTCTCTTGTCCTGTGCCTCATGACGTCTACATTCGTTTGTATGGACCTTAAAACTTTATGGTTTTGGACAGTCCCCGGGTTAAACAATAATTATTATTGTACTTTTATAATTATACTAGCGGGCTTGGCAGACGTTGTCCCGCCCTGATTATAAAAAAATCCTGGATAAATTATATACTAAAACGTTCCTCATGAATCACTTTATCCACTGGTGAAAACCGCATAAAGATCCGTTCTGTAGTTTTTGAGTTTATCGCGAACAGACAGACAGACAGACGCGGTAGGGGACTGTGTTTTATACTATGTAATGATGATACATAATTTATGATTTTTTGAAGTATTTTTTAATATATATATTAACATTATAAAGCTGATGGGTTTGCTTGTTTTCTTGAATGCGCTAATCTCAGGATCCACTGGTACGATTTGAAAAATTCTTTCAGTTTTAGATAACTTATTCGTCGAGGAAGGCCATAGACTATATATCACTACGCTAAGATCAATAAGAGCGAAGCACCAATGAATAATTTTTCAAAATGTTTTTTTTTTCCTTTCGAGAGCTTTCGCTGCGTTTTAGCGTTAGACCAAAGTATCTATTCCATGCGGACAAAGTCACATTTATTGCTATTTTCGTTGTTTTTTTTTTCTTGTTGGTATTTGTTATTTTCGTTATTTTTTCGCTTTCCCTAACATGAAATACACAAATAATGTTTACAGAAACAAGCTTACAAACTGTCATCTGGATGATGTAATAAGTTTAGCATGCAGCAATAAGCCAGAACTTCTTTAAACTTCTTTTTTTAACAATGACATATGTCACCTTACGGTTATCTTTTTCAATATGAAAAAAGGAACTATAAAGTATCGCATCTTAAATAATCCATATAATGAAGTACCCTATGTTATCTAATAGGTACGTCATAAAAGTTCACAATCACGATTTTTAGGTATAGAAGATTTAATAAGTCCTTGTGAGGCTAGCAAAAATTATTTTTTACTTTCAAATTTCTTTTTGAAATTCCAAATATTGTATTTATTATTAATTATTTTCTGCTGTTTAACATTAAGTCCGTATAATGTCGCAACACTTTTTCTTCTTGATTTTTACTTCATTGCATTGTCATCCAGCCAGGGGTTGTGTTCAAAATTTCAAATCTAGCATATCAGAAAGTGAGATAAAAATCAATGACAAAAGTCTGCACCAACAGACATGGAAAAGCGGTAAAAATTTGGTACTTAAAACAAAATATACGTTTTTTTAAAACGAAAGATTTTTTAAAAATCTTATTTGATACAAAATTATGTTTTAAATCTACACCAAGTCGTACATTTAATTTTTCGACTGACTTGTAATCACGGACCACGTTCATGAATATATAATATAAATATATTGTATTCAAAATTATAATTACATACGTATTCTCACACTAATCTACATAGATTACATGAATAATATTGAAGTGTCTGTTTATAATATATTATTAAAAGCGTTTTATCAAATGGATATTAAACGTATTTGATAATAAAAATCAATACTTATATTTTTTTTAATCTAAATCTTTGTCTGGTTGTCTCTCTGTATTGTACCGGCTAATCTCCGAAATGACTTCACCGATTTTAACTGCACTCTTTTATTTCACATTTCTAAGCTTGTTATTTTAAAATAACTGACAGTTTTTTAGTATACGGATAAAAAAAACAAATTTCCAAAATTGTTGTCTGTTGAAATTTTGCGATATCCGAACGTACTTTAACGGCACTATCATTTTTAGTTTTATACTTTCAATTTTATTTTAGAACAAAAAATAGGATTCCTTACAAAATTTAATAAACTAAAGAGACAGTGTACCTGGCGCGGCATGTTCTCACGCTTGCACAGACAACAAAATATTTTTTAAACTTTACGCAAACGAAGCCGCGGGTAAACTGCTATTTTGTTTATAAAAGACGTATATAAGTGAACCTGCATTAAAAATAATTAACATTCGCATAAATGTTTCAATGTGAAACAATACCTTGAAGTAATTATTAAAAATTATCATAAATACCTAAAATGGACGCCTTAGGAGGATTACTGGCAGCACAAGTAAATTCGATAACACCATTTATTACGCTACTGCAAACTATAATTAGCGTATTACCATTACAATCGATCCCAGGACAATATCCAAAACAGGCCGAAGTTCACGGTTAGTGTAATTTTTCATTATTCAATTTGTGTGAATATTTTTTTGTATAAATAGTGTGGCTACTAATTCGTTGTCTAAATGAAGAAAAAAGTCTGGCTAATTTATAAGTGTATTATTTTATCTTTTTGTGCGTTGTGCGTTGTTACAGTTTATTTTATTTATTAAATATTATAGTGGACCTTACTTTGCACTTTCGCTGGCAATTTATTTGTCACTACCACATTTCACCGCAATAAAAATGTTGAAACGTTTGCCGCGTTTTTTAACAATTTTTTTTATTTATTTACTAACGTTGTCCTGCCCTGACAATAAAAAAAAACCTTCACAAACCATATACCTAAACCTTCCTCATGACTCACTTTATCTACTGGTGGAAATGCATGAAAATCCGTTGAGTAATTTTTGAACTTATCGCGAACAGACAGACAGACGTAGCAGAGGACTTCGTTTTTTTTATATATAGCTATTCCTAGTATTAGTTTCCTAGGACTGTCGCGCACGAGTTTACCTACCTATAATAACAGTAACAAAATGAAGATGAGTCTTAACATTTAGATTACGAGGTGTCTTTTAATGTTATATCAGTTTATATTTAAGCCTATGTCCCTATAACATGATACATAAATTAGAGATTTTGTATTAATTATATTGACACTTTAATTTCTAGATGCGCAAAGTTTTGATTTCATTATTGTGGGCGCTGGGTCAGCAGGGTGTGTTCTAGCGAATAGGCTGACAGAGGTAGCGCATTGGAATGTGATGCTTGTTGAGGCAGGCGATGACCCTCCATTTACTTCAGACGTAAGTTTCATATAATATTAATTAGAAATATGAAATAACGGCTGACTTTACCTCGTGTCTAATCCACATAAATCTTATAATAGACAAGCGGGTCCGGCGGACGTTGTCTTGTGTTGATAATTTAAAAAATCCTAAAATTCAACTGCAGCGCCACCTATAGGTTCCAATTGTGAATCTAAACCATTCTTAAATACATCTGAACACACACAAAAAATGTCATCAAAATCTGTCTACTTTAGTCACATACACACGGACAGAAGAATTGTATACAGGGTGACTGGTTGAACACTCGTAATATTGATAGAAGGTACTCGTACTCGATTCTCGATCTAAATTAATAAAAAAAATTGAGAAAGCTTAATATTTGAGCTAATTATCTAGAGAAATACAACAATCATATTCAACCTCATACGTGCCTTGGTTTATGGCACGTGGCAGGGCAATTTCAGTGGCTGAAGGGAGGTACTCAGTGAAACGTGAAAGAACTTCGGATCAACGATCACCAACCCATGGTTAATTTTTGTAAATAGCTATCATTACATGCATTACGCGAGGTGGTAAGCATTTTGAAGAATTATTAAAATATAAGTAGATACTGTAATTTCATAGAATATAAGTAAATTGTTGTAAATGGGATATGATTCATACGTCAAAAATCAAATTTTATAGTAAATGTCTCTTACGTAGATTTTTAAAATAAAATTTACATAATAATGACAACGATATTACACCGTTTAGTCTTTCGCACCATGATACTATTGCCTGTCCTAAGCTAAGTAAAAAATATGAAGGAAAACAAATAATAGGTCGAATCCTAATCGAAGGTTATTAACCCCGGGTTTTGCCCTTAGAGGATTCGCTAGCGGTCATTGAACATAGGTTTATTAGGTTTGTATCCATACTTTTGGAAGTCTTGGAACAAACTTTAACTACGGTTCTCTTCTTCTTGCAAAAGACGATTTTACTTTTGGTATGAACACATTAAAGACTATAAGTGAATTGTTGTAAATGGGATATGATTCATACGTCAAAAATCAATTTTTATAGTAAATGTCTCTTACGTAGATTTTTAAAATAAAATTTACATAATAATGACAACGATATTACACCGTTTAGTACTTCGTACCACCATGGTACCAACCAATAGTACCAACTATTGCTTGTCCTAAGCTAGGTAAAAAAATATGAAGGAAAACAAATAATAGCTCGAATCCTTATCGAAGGTTATTAACCCCGGGTCTTGCCCTTAGAGGATTTGCTAGCGGTCATTGAACCTAGGTTTGTTAGGTTTGTATCCATACTTTTGGAAGTCTTGGAACAAACTTTAACTAAGGTTCTCTTTGCTGTTTATTAGTATTTGTTTTGATATTATTAGGGTATTTTATATGTTAAACGCAACAATGAAAAGTCATGTGCTTAAATATTACGAGTGTTTAACCAGAAAGATAAGATATTCGTTTTCATGGTAATCTTTAATCTTAAATGCTCATATATACTCAACTACATACTTTATTTTACTAAAATTAATAAGTAATACAATTATCACTCCAAAACCCGAAAAAATTATATTTGATGATTAAAAAATAATTTAAGGTACCTGGATTATACTCGTATATATTCAGCTACATACTTTATTTTACTAAAATTAATAAGTAAGAGGTACAATTGTCACTCCAAAACCTGAGAAAATAATATTGTGAAGATTAAAAAATAATTTAAGGTACCTGGATTATTTGCACTGGTAGACTATTCTGACGCGGACTGGAACTACTATACTGTCAATGATGGTTACTCTTCCCAAGCGCATAAAACTAAAAACATCCATATGACACGCGGCAAAATGCTCGGTGGATCAAGCGGAGCCAACTATATGTTCCACGTCAGAGGAAACAAGGCTGATTACGAAGATTGGGTGAAACAGGGTAATGATGGTTGGGACTGGGAAACAGTTCTTAAATATTTTAAGAAAAGTGAAGGCTTAAAAGATAGCGAAATACTGCATAGTGAATCAGCTCCACTTCATAATAATAAAGGCTATCTTCGCGTTACTAGCCAAGGTACAGAAGTAGAAATTAAAAAATACTTGGATGCTTTCAAGGAGGCAGGACATGAAATCCTGCTAGATACTAACGGTTACCAACAATTAGGATATTCATGTCCCCAATTTACAGTATATAACAAGACTCGACAAAGTACAGCGGTCGCATTCCTGAAACCTATTAAGAATAGACCAAATCTACATATTCTAAAAAAGTCTTTGGTTAGAAAAATTTTATTTGACAAAAATAAAAGAGCTATTGGTGTAGAAGTAAAGCTTTCAAATGAGAAAATCATTACTTCAAAGGCAAATAAAGAAGTTATATTGTCTGCTGGATCTATAAACAGCCCTCAACTTTTAATGCTTTCAGGAATAGGACCAAAGACACATTTGAAAGACATGAACGTAGATATAATATTAGATGCTCCTAATGTTGGAGAGAATTTACAAGATCATGTCTCAGTTATATTAAGTTTGAGAGGAATGAAGGATTTATCTATTGGTCGCAATATTAATGCACTCCTGAATATAGATAGATTTCCAAGCCCTACTATTATTGGGTTTGTAGCTTACAATAAATCACAGAATTTTCCAGATTACCAGTTAACTTTATCTGTTGAACCACCTCGATCTTTAGTCTTGAAAGCTGTATGCTCATATGCTTTACGTTTAGACGATGATATATGTATTGCTGTAAGTAGGAATAATGAATATAATGAGGTACTTAGCAGTATTGTTACCCTGCTTCATCCTGAATCTAGAGGTAAGATAAAATTAAAAAGTAATAACATCGAAGACAAACCTCTTATTTACACTGGATTCTACTCAAATGCGAATGATTTAGAAAACCACGCCAAATATTTAGAGGATTTTATAACCGTTATTAATACAAGTTATTTTAAAAGCGTTCAGTCAAAGGTAGCTAACCTTCATGTAAAGCAATGTAGACATTTCCCGTTCAGCAGTCACGAATATTGGAAATGTTATATTTTAAATTTATCTTCCACTATATGGCATCCTGTTGGTACTTGTGCTATGGGTCCAGAAGGTAAAGGGGTAGTGGATAAAAGATTAAACGTAAGAGGTATAAAAAATTTGCGTGTGGTTGACGCAAGTATAATGCCCACAATTGTGAGCGGTAACACAAACACTCCAACGATTATGATTGCAGAAAAAGCAGCTGATATGATTAAAAGTGATCATGGTATATTAATTTAATAAAGAAGGTACAAAAATTTACTTGTTTCATTATTAAAACCTTCAACGTGAAGAACGGTAAAACCTGTGCAAATTCAATACAATCAGCAGTATTCTATAGGTTAGTAAGTAGTTACGATAAATGTCAAGTATGAAAAATGTAATCAATACAAAGTTTCCAATTGAAATTATCTGTTAAGTTTTGAAACAATATAAACTATCAAGTGTTACGCTGGAGTTTTTGTCGGGATCTTAGTCTGTCTGTATGTATGTATAATTTATTCATAACCTGGTATTATTTGAATCTATTTTTTGTAATATTTTACGTAATATAGTTCGGTTATTGCGCGCAAGTGAAGTGGATGGGAAATAATACTACAGAGCATAAATTATGAGATGCCACAAGAACTCCCTGGAAAGTTCTAACAAGGTTCAAGGTAAAAAAAGTTCAAACCACCATCTTGTTTGAACATTGAAAGTATCACAAGAAATTTACAAATGCTCGACATTTGCAGTTATAATCTGGAATATTAGTTGCCAAAAAAAGGGTATTGCTGTTCCTTACAGAGTACCTACGTAGTCATGATAAAATTTACTTTTTTAAACGTACTAAAATAAATGAACCAAGCTTCAGAACTGATAAATAATATAAGTTATAAAGTATTAGGTTCGTTTTAACAGGAGTTAAGGGATAGTGTGAATGACACAATAAAACAAATCTTAGGTAAACTTACTTATCGAAGCTACAGCAGGGAATTTCTCAAAATCGTGTAGGAAATGTTTAGTGATTGAGTTATTGGTAGGTTTATTACAATCTATAAGGTAAGCACCTACCTATAGTTAAAAATGTTCTATAGCATTTTTAGAGTAAGTTAGGTTTTTAAAAATCCGTTTCTATTATCATGTATAGTTTTAAAAATTATTTTAACCTTTTACAAATGTTAATTATCTACTCACTAATTACCAAGGTCAGAGCCCGAGGATCCAACAAATAAAAAAACTAAATTACTTCAAACTTCATTTATTTAAAGTTACAAAATAATGTAAAACTATATATGAGAGTGCCACTGATGATAGGCTAATACTCTCCTAAAACTAATAGTATACTATGAATTCACATAATAAGGTGGAAGGGTTTTATTTTTTTCCCTTATCAAACTGAAATAGTTTAGAATATTATCCGATACGAAATATATATAAGGGTTGTTGAGGTATGTATGCTTGGTACACATATATGTTTCAACAACTCATATATGTATGAATAGTTATTTTACCTTAGGTTAGCTCACATAGGTCGCGAATTGCATGTATCAGGCAACAGCCAAAGCCGAGGTGTGCCGCGCACTCTTGAGCTAGTGGTCAAAATAAAATCGGCTCAGTGCCTTAAGCGCTCGCCTTAGTAGTCCGGTGAAGCTGTTAAGACCTTGCTTGGTCAGTAGCGTAGTCAGTTCGAAAAAAAAAACAAACAAATAAAAAACTAAATTACTTCAAACTTCATTTATTTAAAGTTACAAAATAATCTAAAACTATATATGAGAGTGCCACTGATGATAGGCTAATACTCTCCTAAAACTAATAGTATACTATGAATGCTATCGATGTTAGGTTAACACTGTCGAATGATTATCTCGTCCAATCATTGATACAAGAACAATGTATGAGAGTGCCACTGATGATAGGCTAATACTCTCCTAAAACTAATAGTATACTATGAATTGAATGCTATCGACGCTAGGTTAACACTGTCGAACGACTATCTCGTCCAATCATTGATACAAGAATAATGTGGGAACGAAGCAGTCGGGCTGCCGAACGTTTCCAATAAAATTGCTGAGTCGATGCCTTGTACACCTACCGCACCGTGGGACTGAGAACCCGAATGTCATATCCACTCTTCGTCAGTAATTATGAGATACGATGGCGTAATTCACTTCTTCACTACTGTAAACAATATGAACATGATCGGCGTTTTGTCAAAAAAATTATTGCAGGTGTCTAAGAATAAGTAATAAAATACATTTCATCCATTTTTAGAAACGTCTGTCTATCTGTCTGTCTGTTTGTTTGAACACGCATCACGCAAGTTTATATTCGAGCAACGTTTAGTCTTTTCATTAAAATCGGTTCGGTCTGTCAAGTTATTGTAATTTTAATGACAACGCGACTTAAATTCAAAAGTCGCGGGTACAGATAATTCAACATAAAGTTTCAACAACCCGTGTAGTGACCATCTAATACCCGCCAGTTTTTTTCCCTTGTGAAAGAACGTATATATGTTCAAATTAGAAGCGCACAAGCTTACAATCTTGATTTGATATAGAACCGCACACGCATTCCCTTAGTACTTTTTTACCTCTAGACATAAATAGACGTACGATTTTTCTCGTGCGAAAGCCTATTCGCGCGGTAAACAGTATTGTGTTTATAGCTAGCTAATCGTTCTTTCACTCTTCATAGGAGTGTTTAAGATTGAACACGTCACGTCACAAATCATTCTATTGTTTGTATTTGTAACATAATTATGTAGGTAGATTTATATAAAACAATATCTTAGCGTAAGCAGTTTTAAGCTGTCATCCTGGAGTCACTTTTGTAATAGACATCTTTTAGTACGGTTGACTTTTAATAAGCTCTCTGAAATAGAATCTTTTGGACATTTATATCTCTGGCCAAGAGTTGGATACGCGACTTACGTTAGTGTAGTGCTGTGTAAGCGTTTTCTAGACTAATATTTATGTAAATATGTAAATAGTTTTACGGAAAAGAGGACATTTTGACTTTGTCAATGACAACTGGGATTTATATATTGATGAGATCGAACACTATATTGTTGTCAACGATATTAAACAAGGACTTGAAGTGGCTACATTCTTTACATTAATAAAGATTGTGTGTTATGAACTCGTGGTAAATTTATATGCGCCCAACTAACCATCATGTAAATCTTATGAACAGTTAATGATAATTATGAAAAATCATTAGCAACCTCCACGGCAACCAGTACCGACAACGAATTCAAACCTGTGGGGAAGACATTGCCGAATTTGTTGCGATTTAAAATAAATCCAGATATTACGGACGCGAAAGAAGTAATATTTTAACGTAGGTATGTAGTTTTACGTTGTCATCTTTGAGTCTCTTTGATAATATACGTCTTGCAATACGATTGAATTTTATTAAGAACTGTAATAGAACTTTTGGCTATTTATTTTATTATTTATTTATTATTAGGTTATTTCCTCTATATTTTGTAATATTAGTGGTGTTTTACGTAATATAATTTGGTTATTGTGCAAAAGTGATGTGGATGGAAAATAATAGCATGGAGAATGGATTCTGATTAGCCATAAAAACTCCCTGGAAAGTTCTAAAAGGAGGACCATCATCTTCTTAAATCTTTCTTAAAAATTGTTTGCCAAAAATAAAAATAAAACAGACGTGTAGATTTTGTTGTGTTATAAAAGAGCTGTCAAATGCATGTATTCCAACGCAAAGACAAATAGAAAAAAAAACTATATTTTTCAAATACTGTAATTTATTGTACTTCTTGTATGATATATTATTTAATAGTACACTCCGTCCATCTGATTTGAAATCTTTGGTTTTGTATGTATTTTATAATTTTGTCAATAATCTGGCAGAACTTATATGTATTAACAAAATTAAACTTTAACATGTCATAATAGATAACAATAACCATTATATAAATATTTATTTATTCAAAGCATGGTTTCTATACGTGTTGTTTATGTCCTTTGTATAATATGTTTTAGTAGCTTGATCTAGAAGAATTAAATTACATCAAAATGTTATTACATTAATTTAAAATTTATAAAATGACTCTTTTCTGTAACCGACTTGACACTGGCAGAATTCGTATTTACGAGACGCCATTATAAAAAGTTAAAGTTGACACATAGAAATTCCAACGTATTGTTTTCTATTTCGTATTTGTGGTTATCACAGAGTACTTTGTATATAGGAAAGTGGTTATTTATGTGTAATACACAGGTATCGTACATACTGTGTATAAGAATTTATTTTTGATTGTACTATTTGCAACCACTGAGTCATATATACCACATATAATTGTTTATAAAAGAAAAACAAGTCGATACTATAGAAGAAAACAAGAAATTTGTTATAGTACAATCTTGTTGTGAGTAAATTATCAGTTTCTGTTATTCTTCCATCATGACGAACCTTGACGTAAGTATATAAATAAAGGAACTAACTATATCTTAGGCTAATAATCGTATGTACTTATTAGTTACAATGTTGACTGAGTATATTTCGTGATAGAATTATATGTTACAACCCTTGAGTATACTTCACTGTAATTAATAATTATAACTTATTTATTGTCACTACTATTATTGTTAATATATATACCTTTCAAGCGTAATTATTTTATTGAATGTTAAAAATAAGTGCTTGTTGAATATTGAATAGCATGTATATTAAATTTCTAATCATAACATTACAATAATTAATTTAAGGTGAGTAACAGTAGTACAGACAGCAGTTCAGGATCGTCTTCTGACTCAAGCAGCAGTGAAAGCTCATCATCCAGCTCAGGATCTGCATCCAGTAGCTCTGACTCAGATTCTTCAACATCAGACACCCCAGTAACTACCAAAACTTCTGCTCCCAAGTCACCTACAAGCACTGACGATAATAGTAAGAAAGATGGAAACAATACTGCTAGATCCTCAAAGGGGAAAGGATCCTCCTCTAGTGATGATGATACTCCCAAGTTGGTTGATCCTATACCTTTGCCACCAAGAAGAAGGGGCTCAGCGAAGCCAAAACCAGCAGTCATGGTTCTCGCAAAGGGGAAATCAATGTCCAGAAGCTCTGGTTCTAGTACACCGAAATCATCATCGAAAGCATCTTCAAAGTCTAGCACAGATACAAGCTCCTTGAAAAAGAAGAGTATCTTCTCACCAGATAATAGTTCAGAGTCAGATTCTGAAAGCAAGTCAATTAAGAGCACTAAAGACTCGCTAAGAAGCAAAAGTTGCTCAACAAAGTCTGGCGATGATAAGGATTCCGTTGAGACTGTGGTTGAAAATGACGATTCGAATTCTAAAGAGAGTGGGAAGAGAAAAAGCACAAATAAACAAAACGGCCCACCTCCGAAGAAAGTTATTGAAGACAAAAGTGCTTCCTCTTGTTCCTCGAGCCAATCGTCTATAGAGTCTGTGTCTTCAGATAGTGATAGTGAAATATCTATAAAAAAAGATGACATGAAGACTGGTAAAACCAAGCCATCATCAAATTCTAGTAAGGTATTAATTTTTTGATTGATCTCTTTACCATACAAGCTTCAGACTGCATTTGTAATTATGTCACAACCATATATATATTCACAACCATATTTATATATTAATTGTTCCCTATTATTAATTTATATGTACTTATTATCTCATATTTCATATTAAACTTCTATTACCATTCTTTTTTTT
>MU158743.1:899693-939664 GCA_015888305.1 Antheraea pernyi | reverse complement strand
TCCCTTGTGAAAGAACGTATATATGTTCAAATTAGAAGCGCACAAGCTTACAATCTTGATTTGATATAGAACCGCACACGCATTCCCTTAGTACTTTTTTACCTCTAGACATAAATAGACGTACGATTTTTCTCGTGCGAAAGCCTATTCGCGCGGTAAACAGTATTGTGTTTATAGCTAGCTAATCGTTCTTTCACTCTTCATAGGAGTGTTTAAGATTGAACACGTCACGTCACAAATCATTCTATTGTTTGTATTTGTAACATAATTATGTAGGTAGATTTATATAAAACAATATCTTAGCGTAAGCAGTTTTAAGCTGTCATCCTGGAGTCACTTTTGTAATAGACATCTTATAGTACAGTTGACTTTTAATACGCTCTCTGAAATAGAATCTTTTGGACATTTATATCTCTGGCCAAGAGTTGGATACGCGACTTACGTTAGTGTAGTGCTGTGTAAGCGTTTTCTAGACTAATATTTATGTAAATATGTAAATAGTTTTACGGAAAAGAGGACATTTTGACTTTGTCAATGACAACTGGGATTTATATATTGATGAGATCGAACACTATATTGTTGTCAACGATATTAAACAAGGACTTGAAGTGGCTACATTCTTTACATTAATAAAGATTGTGTGTTATGAACTCGTGGTAAATTTATATGCGCCCAACTAACCATCATGTAAATCTTATGAACAGTTAATGATAATTATGAAAAATCATTAGCAACATCCACGGCAACCAGTACCGACAACGAATTCAAACCTGTGGGGAAGACATTGCCGAATTTGTTGCGATTTAAAATAAATCCAGATATTACGGACGCGAAAGAAGTAATATTTTAACGTAGGTATGTAGTTTTACGTTGTCATCTTTGAGTCTCTTTGATAATATACGTCTTGCAATACGATTGAATTTTATTAAGAACTGTAATAGAACTTTTGGCTATTTATTTTATTATTTATTTATTATTAGGTTATTTCCTCTATATTTTGTAATATTAGTGGTGTTTTACGTAATATAATTTGGTTATTGTGCAAAAGTGATGTGGATGGAAAATAATAGCATGGAGAATGGATTCTGATTAGCCATAAAAACTCCCTGGAAAGTTCTAAAAGGAGGACCATCATCTTCTTAAATCTTTCTTAAAAATTGTTTGCCAAAAATAAAAATAAAACAGACGTGTAGATTTTGTTGTGTTATAAAAGAGCTGTCAAATGCATGTATTCCAACGCAAAGACAAATAGAAAAAAAAACTATATTTTTCAAATACTGTAATTTATTGTACTTCTTGTATGATATATTATTTAATAGTACACTCCGTCCATCTGATTTGAAATCTTTGGTTTTGTATGTATTTTATAATTTTGTCAATAATCTGGCAGAACTTATATGTATTAACAAAATTAAACTTTAACATGTCATAATAGATAACAATAACCATTATATAAATATTTATTTATTCAAAGCATGGTTTCTATACGTGTTGTTTATGTCCTTTGTATAATATGTTTTAGTAGCCTGATCTAGAAGAATTAAATTACATCAAAATGTTATTACATTAATTTAAAATTTATAAAATGACTCTTTTCTGTAACCGACTTGACACTGGCAGAATTCGTATTTACGAGACGCCATTATAAAAAGTTAAAGTTGACACATAGAAATTCCAACGTATTGTTTTCTATTTCGTATTTGTGGTTATCACAGAGTACTTTGTATATAGGAAAGTGGTTATTTATGTGTAATACACAGGTATCGTACATACTGTGTATAAGAATTTATTTTTGATTGTACTATTTGCAACCACTGAGTCATATATACCACATATAATTGTTTATAAAAGAAAAACAAGTCGATACTATAGAAGAAAACAAGAAATTTGTTATATAGTATAATCTTGTTGTGAGTAAATTATAAGTTTCTGTTATTCTGTCATCATGACGAACCTTGACGTAAGTATATAAATAAAGGAACTAACTATATTTTAGGCTAATAATCGTATGTACTTATTAGTTACAATGTTGACTGAGTATATTTCGTGATAGAATTATATGTTACAACCCTTGAGTATACTTCACTGTAATTAATAATTATAACTTATTTATTGTCACTACTATTATTGTTAATATATATACCTTTCAAGCGTAATTATTTTATTGAATGTTAAAAATAAGTGCTTGTTGAATATTGAATAGCATGTATATTAAATTTCTAATCATAACATTACAATAATTAATTTAAGGTGAGTAACAGTAGTACAGACAGCAGTTCAGGATCGTCTTCTGACTCAAGCAGCAGTGAAAGCTCATCATCCAGCTCAGGATCTGCATCCAGTAGCTCTGACTCAGATTCTTCAACATCAGACACCCCAGTAACTACCAAAACTTCTGCTCCCAAGTCACCTACAAGCACTGACGATAATAGTAAGAAAGATGGCAACAATACTGCTAGATCCTCAAAGGGGAAAGGATCCTCCTCTAGTGATGATGATACTCCCAAGTTGGTTGATCCTATACCTTTGCCACCAAGAAGAAGGGGCTCAGCGAAGCCAAAACCAGCAGTCATGGTTCTCGCAAAGGGGAAATCAATGTCCAGAAGCTCTGGTTCTAGTACACCGAAATCATCATCGAAAGCATCTTCAAAGTCTAGCACAGATACAAGCTCCTTGAAAAAGAAGAGTATTTTCTCACCGGATAATAGTTCAGAGTCAGATTCTGAAAGCAAGTCAATTAAGAGCACTAAAGATTCACTAAGAAGCAAAAGTTGCTCAACAAAGTCTGGCGATGATAAGGATTCAGTTGAGACTGTGGTAGAAAATGATGATTCGAATTCTAAAGAGAGCGGGAAGAGAAAAAGCACAAATAAACAAAACGGCCCACCTCCGAAGAAAGTTATTGAAGACAAAAGTGCTTCCTCTTGTTCCTCGAGCCAGTCGTCTATAGAGTCTGTGTCTTCTGATAGTGATAGTGAAATATCTATAAAAAAAGATGACATGAAGACTGGTAAAACCAAGCCATCATCAAATTCTAGTAAGGTATTAATTTTTTGATTGATCTCTTTACCATACAAGCTTCAGACTGCATTTGTAATTATGTCACAACCATATTTATATATTCATTGTTCCCTATTATTAATTTATGTGTACTTATTATCTCATATTTCATATTAAACTTCTATTACCATTCTTTTTTTTTCCAATCTTACATAACTTCACTACATAACATTTACTATGCACACCATCTCTCGGTGCATACATAACACTCTGGGTCCCAAGTGAAAATCAGTGCTGAAGGACTAACCCGCAACAGCACACACGCTGACTCGTGGCCCATTTGCCACACACACACTTAACCATCAATTTGTATTTTTCATTGTTTATATGTATGTTTTTTCTTTTTTTTAATTGTACACGTTTTAATATTTACTTAAGTGTGTTGCAAATAAATGTTTTTTCTTTCTTTCTTTCAAAACTAGTGTGGCCTTAATATTTGACCTAAGGGGCTTGAATTTTCTGTGAATAATACTAATTATTATAAAATAAAAAATTGTAGGACTTTCAAACATAATTCAACTCAATAATACATTCATCTAAAGAGATTCTTTGACAAGAAATGAGGTAAGTAATATTTAAGAAAGTAAATTAAAATGATTACTAATTATTACAGCTCGATACAACGAGTAAGGGAACAGAATCAGGGGATTCGACAAGCCCTCTACCTCGCAAATTGACACGTTCACTATCCGCTAGAGTTTCTCGAATAGCTGCTGCTTCCCGTCCGACACAGACAGATACAGAATCTGAACTCGATGACAAAAGTAGTGACAAAAGGTCAGTTTTAACCTCTATTGAATATGTTATTTTATTTCTATGCTTCAATTAAGTTAAATAAACAGACAAAAATTTAAAATCAGTAAAAAATAATTATTACTCTCACTGTTGGAAATGTATAAAACATTCCAATATAGATAGTATCTGTTAAAGAATTAATATCTATAAGAACATACCAGTTTTATTTTACTGTATGGTGCCTGTGGAAAATCTCCATAATTCTGTCAGAGTCAAAAAGAAATCCTTCTTCTTCTTCTTCTTTAAAATGTTTATATGTTATATGATAGGCTACTGATTGTTGACTTACAGTAGGATAGCAGATAAAATCTCTCTATGAGAATCACTTAGTAAAACACTTAAATGGGATTAATTAATATTTCTAATATCTATCTTAGACATATATTTATTTTTAGATATACAGATTTCATTTCTATTTACCAGTAAAGTTTTAATCAAACATTTTTAGTAATAAAAACATATATAAAAGATAAAGTGCACCAGATTCTTCTTAATACTCCAGTAACTATTTCTTTTCCACTCTGTTTAAAACTTCCGTTTATGATTTTTTAAACTATCTGGATCAAGTCTGTATCCTAAACGTATTATAGCTTGTCTTCAAAAGGCAAACCTGACATTATAAAAGTGTTCCTGTTTGAGCAAATAAAGTTTTATGTTTATTATATTTCAGCAAAGAAATAAAGAGGTTAATCAAGACCAGGAATATACCATTACCAAAATCACCACCACCACCCACACCTCCGATACCTACTGAACGGTGTTGTCCAGTCCGAGATTGCGACTCATCTGGCCATTTAGGTATGATTCCATTAACCATACTAGAACTTGCCATATAATAATTGATTTTAATAATGGATAACGGGATAACCACTCTGGTCGATGATTTCAGAAAACATAATTAACCCCTCCCATCATTTTCTAAGACCCAGATTTGTAAATGCGGGACCATGTACTTAAGATATATTTTTTTAATTCACTACATCGTAAATTTCATGGTTTAGTAAAAAAAGTTTCTACAAATGAATAAATATTTTAAGAATACATTTTACATAAAAATTATGAATTTACAATACATAGTCTGTTATTTTCCAATGTTTGTTGGTTGGTCTGTAGGGACACAAAAAAGTATCGATAATTTGTGGTATTGAGTACATTTCCTTTCGATACTGATACTTTTGTGCTCGACACTCTGTATTTAATACATTTTGTCAGGTATCGTATCGAAAGAATTACAAAAAAATAATAATCTTGACCTTACGGTTCATGTATATGGCAACGCCATCTAGTTCAATCGTACTGAACTTTCTAAAACATTGAGCTCAAAATTGTTACATCCCTTCACAGACGTTGAGTTCCTCTTCTTTATTTCATTATGTCGCCGTTCTAATAATAATATGATTGAATATTGAAGTTTAAAAAAAAAATATTTTCTAAAGCAGTCAGTTACATATCGAAAATCCGAAACTGCTAATCACCAATACGGCTCGATAAACTTATATTTTTAAACGATTGTCCGGAGGAGGAATGGTAACTTAAATGTCCCTAAGTAATAAAAAGTTTAATTTTTTTAAATAAAAATGTATGTGTGTAGTTATCGGTGTGCGCGCGCATCGTAATAACTTTAGGGTTTCATCTTTTTCTATTGTTAGTGTCGTTTTTTCTACAAATGTAGAATAAGGCGAAAGATATAAATTTTGCAAAGATTTTTATCTTGTTACGCCAAAGAAGTATAACTTCTAAAGCGTGTACATAAGTACACACACACTTTTTATTGTATTAAATGTATTTACCCATACCATTTGTTTATTTATGTTATGTTCTACTGATGTTACTTTCTGAGTGACATTGACGTTCGGACGTATGAGTATTAGGCCCTATAAAAAGTACTCGAAACTTTTATGAGTACGATACTTTTCTTCGATACCACTCATGAGTACAGTATCGATACTTTTTATTCGTTACCGTGTCACTATTGGTCTGTACCTCATAAGGCCTACATTCGTTTGTATGGAGCTTAAATATTTATGATTTTGGATAATCCAGGGGTTAAGTACCTCATAAGTAATTTTGATAGTTTAGTTTTATAATTGAAATCAACAATACTTTCGTTCTATTTTCCAGAAAATCATAATTTTCTGCATTACAATGTGGATTACTGAACGACTGATGCGACTTCCCTTTCTCTCCCCCCCCCCAGTCCCTTTCCCTTAAAAACAGACTGGTAACCCACTTTCGACTCCCCCGGTTTTGTTACTGTCTATGGACGGTGGTGATCATTTAACATCAAGTGACCCACAAGTTCGTTCGCCAGTTATGACATAAAAAAAAAATTATAATTGTGGAATGGGTTACCCAGCACGGTTTTTGCTCAGGTCTATGATATAAGGCTCTTCCAGAAGCGACGGAAACGCGTTCTTCCAGGTCGGCAATACAACAGTTATACCTTTGGTGTTGCAGTTGTCCATAGGCGACGGTAACCATTTACTATCAGGTAGGTCTGATGTATGCCACCTTTTGGCATAAAAAAAAAGTACAGGAGAAAAGTAGATCGTACTTAGACTTAATACATTGAGATGAATTTATTAGCTACTGTTTTGACAATCAGGTTCCACGCGGAGGAAGTCGTGGGCACAGCTAGTTGTAAATATAAGTATTGCAGATGTAAATATGGTGTTGGTTAGGCTGTTTTAGCCTTAGGCTACCTTTAGATTTGTAATGAGTAAGTACCTACTGTTGGTTAATAAAACAATTATTTTCATTTAAAAATTCCTTTTATGATTAACCGCTGCATTTTATTTGTACTGATTCTATGTTATTGGTTTGCCGCTTTTATACCTTGTTTAACCACCACCGTTTAACCACAATGTCATGTCATGTCAATAACGATGTGGCCTAATATGGTAAAAATGCTGGACTGACACTCAACTGCAGCTGCCAGTACACACGTAAAGGTGCTCGGTGGCATATATCTCTTCTTAAGGGTAGTAGCTAGCTAGGCGAACTAAGAAAAATCACTACCATCACGTTATTATTTCATCACGATGTCGCAAGGATTCGAACCTACGCATTGTTGTAGGTGGTAGAGCCACGCTGAAGCTATTACTGGTTTCAGTATGAATGGATCGGCTCATCCGAGGTACTACCACTCGACCCCCAGAAACTCCGAAGTGAAGTAACAGTGCTTGCAGTCATGCGTTTGTTCGGTTTGTAAGTGCCCCGGAGGCCCACATCTCCCCAAACATAGGTTGGCAACGCACTTGCAACTCTCCTGGTGTTGCTAGTGTCTATGGTCGGCGGTGATCATCAACATCAGGTGATCTGCCTGTTCGTTTGCCCCCTATAGTGGTGTTTTACGTAATATAATTTGGTTATTGTGCAAAAGTGATGTGGATGGAAAATAATAGCATGGAGAATGGATTCTGATTAGCCATAAAAACTCCCTGGAAAGTTCTAAAAGGAGGACCATCATCTTCTTAAATCTTTCTTAAAAATTGTTTGCCAAAAATAAAACTAAAACAGACGTGTAGATTTTGTTGTGTTATAAAAGAGCTGTCAAATGCATGTATTCCAACGCAAAGACAAATAGAAAAAAAAACTATATTTTTCAAATACTGTAATTTATTGTACTTCTTGTATGATATATTATTTAATAGTACACTCCGTCCATCTGATTTGAAATCTTTGGTTTTGTATGTATTTTATAATTTTGTCAATAATCTGGCAGAACTTATATGTATTAACAAAATTAAACTTTAACATGTCATAATAGATAACAATAACCATTATATAAATATTTATTTATTCAAAGCATGGTTTCTATACGTGTTGTTTATGTCCTTTGTATAATATGTTTTAGTAGCCTGATCTAGAAGAATTAAATTACATCAAAATGTTATTACATTAATTTAAAATTTATAAAATGACTCTTTTCTGTAACCGACTTGACACTGGCAGAATTCGTATTTACGAGACGCCATTATAAAAAGTTAAAGTTGACACATAGAAATTCCAACGTATTGTTTTCTATTTCGTATTTGTGGTTATCACAGAGTACTTTGTATATAGGAAAGTGGTTATTTATGTGTAATACACAGGTATCGTACATACTGTGTATAAGAATTTATTTTTGATTGTACTATTTGCAACCACTGAGTCATATATACCACATATAATTGTTTATAAAAGAAAAACAAGTCGATACTATAGAAGAAAACAAGAAATTTGTTATATAGTATAATCTTGTTGTGAGTAAATTATAAGTTTCTGTTATTCTGTCATCATGACGAACCTTGACGTAAGTATATAAATAAAGGAACTAACTATATTTTAGGCTAATAATCGTATGTACTTATTAGTTACAATGTTGACTGAGTATATTTCGTGATAGAATTATATGTTACAACCCTTGAGTATACTTCACTGTAATTAATAATTATAACTTATTTATTGTCACTACTATTATTGTTAATATATATACCTTTCAAGCGTAATTATTTTATTGAATGTTAAAAATAAGTGCTTGTTGAATATTGAATAGCATGTAAGTATATTAAATTTCTAATCATAACATTATAATAATTAATTTAAGGTGAGTAACAGTAGTACAGACAGCAGTTCAGGATCGTCTTCTGACTCAAGCAGCAGTGAAAGTTCATCATCCAGCTCAGGATCTGCATCCAGTAGCTCTGACTCAGATTCTTCAACATCAGACACCCCAGTAACTACCAAAACTTCTGCTCCCAAGTCACCTACAAGCACTGACGATAATAGTAAGAAAGATGGAAACAATACTGCTAGATCCTCAAAGGGGAAAGGATCCTCCTCTAGTGATGATGATACTCCCAAGTTGGTTGATCCTATACCTTTGCCACCAAGAAGAAGGGGCTCAGCGAAGCCAAAACCAGCAGTCATGGTTCTCGCAAAGGGGAAATCAATGTCCAGAAGCTCTGGTTCTAGTACACCGAAATCATCATCGAAAGCATCTTCAAAGTCTAGCACAGATACAAGCTCCTTGAAAAAGAAGAGTATTTTCTCACCGGATAATAGTTCAGAGTCAGATTCTGAAAGCAAGTCAATTAAGAGCACTAAAGATTCACTAAGAAGCAAAAGTTGCTCAACAAAGTCTGGCGATGATAAGGATTCCGTTGAGACTGTGGTTGAAAATGACGATTCGAATTCTAAAGAGAGTGGGAAGAGAAAAAGCACAAATAAACAAAACGGCCCACCTCCGAAGAAAGTTATTGAAGACAAAAGTGCTTCCTCTTGTTCCTCGAGCCAATCGTCTATAGAGTCTGTGTCTTCAGATAGTGATAGTGAAATATCTATAAAAAAAGATGACATGAAGACTGGTAAAACCAAGCCATCATCAAATTCTAGTAAGGTATTAATTTTTTGATTGATCTCTTTACCATACAAGCTTCAGACTGCATTTGTAATTATGTCACAACCATATTTATATATTCATTGTTCCCTATTATTAATTTATGTGTACTTATTATCTCATATTTCATATTAAACTTCTATTACCATTCTTTTTTTTTCCAATCTTACATAACTTCACTACATAACATTTACTATGCACACCATCTCTCGGTGCATACATAACACTCTGGGTCCCAAGTGAAAATCAGTGCTGAAGGACTAACCCGCAACAGCACGAAGGACTAACCTCCAACAGCACACATGCTGACTCGTTGCCCATTTGCCACACACACTTAATCATCAATTTGTATTTTTCATTGTTTATATGTATTTTTTTTCTTTTATTTAATTGTATGTGTTTTCATATTTACTTATGTGTGTTGCAAATAAATGTTTTTTCTTTCTTTCTTTCAAAACTATTGTGGCCTTAATATTTGACCTAAGGGGCTTGAATTTTCTGTGAATAATACTAATTATTATAAAATAAAAAATTGTAGGACTTTCAAACATAATTCAACTCAATAATACATTCATCTAAAGAGATTCTTTGACAAGAAATGAGGTAAGTAATATTTAAGAAAGTAAATTAAAATGATTACTAATTATTACAGCTCGATACAACGAGTAAGGGAACAGAATCAGGGGATTCGACAAGCCCTCTACCTCGCAAATTGACACGTTCACTATCCGCTAGAGTTTCTCGAATAGCTGCTGCTTCCCGTCCGACACAGACAGATACAGAATCTGAACTCGATGACAAAAGTAGTGACAAAAGGTCAGTTTTAACCTCTATTGAATATATTATTTTATTTCTATGCTTCAATTAAGTTAAATAAACAGACAAAAATTTAAAATCAGTAAAAAATAATTATTACTCTCACTGTTGGAAATGTATAAAACATTCCAATATAGATAGTATCTATGTTAAAGAATTAATATCTATAAGAACATACCAGTTTTATTTTACTGTATGGTGCCTGTGGAAAATCTCCATAATTCTGTCAGAGTCAAAAAGAAATCCTTCTTCTTCTTCTTCTTTAAAATGTTTATATGTTATATGATAGGCTACTGATTGTTGACTTACAGTAGGATAGCAGATAAAATCTCTCTATGAGAATCACTTAGTAACACACTTAAATGGGATTAATTAATATTTCTAATATCTATCTTAGACATATATTTATTTTTAGATATACAGATTTCATTTCCATTTACCAGTAAAGTTTTATTCAAACATTTTCAGAAATAAAAACATATATAAAAGATAAAGTGCACCAGATTCTTCTTAATACTCCAGTAACTATTGCTTTTCCGCTCTGTTTAAAACTTCCGTTTATGATTTTTTAAACTATCTGGATCAAGTCTGTATCCTAAACGTATTATAGCTTGTCTTCAAAAGGCAAACCTGACATTATAAAAGTCTTCCTTAAGAGGAAATAAAGTTTTATATTTATTATATTTCAGCAAAGAAATAAAGAGGTTAATCAAGACCAGGAATATACCATTACCAAAATCACCACCACCGCCCACACCCCCGATACCTACTGAACGGTGTTGTCCAGTCCGAGATTGCGACTCATCTGGCCATTTAGGTATGATTCCATTAACCATACTAGAACTTGCCATATAATAATTGTTTTTAGTAATGGATAACGGGATAACCACTATGGTCGATGATTTCAGAAATGACGTAATTAATCCTTCAGCTCATTTTCTAAGACCCAGATTTCAAAATGGCGGATCATATTTTTAGTATATTTTTTAAATTTCACTACATCGTAAATTGTAACTTTCATGGTTTAGTAAAGAAAGTTACTACAAATCAATAAATATTTTAAGAATAGATTTTACATAAAAATTATGAATTTGCAATACATAGTTTGTTATATTCCAATGTTTTGTAAGACATGCATTTTTTTAAGCTTATGCTGCCAACAATTGGTTGGTCTGTAGGGACACGAAAAAAATATCGATACTTTGTGGTATAGAGTACATTTCCTTTCGATACTGTTACTTTTGTGCTTGATACTCTGTATTTAAAACTTTTTGTCAGGTCATATCGAAAGAATTACAAAAAAAAATTTAAACTTGACCTTACGGTTCATGTTTATGGCAACGCCATCTAATTCAATCGTACGAAACTTTCTAAAACATTGAGCTCAAAATTGTTACATCCCTTCACAGACGTTGAGTTCCTCTCCTTTATTTCATTATGTCGCCGTTCTAATAATAATATGATTGAATATTGAAGTTTAAAAAAAAACATTATTTTCTAAAGCAGTCAATCACATATCGAAAATCCGAAACTGCTAATCACCAATACGGCTCGATAAACTTATATTTTTAAGCGATTGTCCGGAGGAGGAATGGGAACTTAAATGTCCCTAAGTAATAAAAACTTTCATTTTTTAAAATAAAAAATGTATGTGTGTAGTTATCGGTGTGCGCGCGCATCGTAATAACTTCAGGGTGTCAACTTTTTCTATTGTTAGTGTCGTTTTTTCTACAAATGTAGAATAAGGCGAAAGATATAAATTTTGGAAAAGATTTTTATCTTGTTACGCCAAAGAAGTATAACTTCTAACGCGTGTACATAAGTACACACATACTTTTTATTGTATTAAATGTATTTACCAATACCATTTGTTTATTTATGTTATGTTCTACTGATGCTACTTGCTGAGTGACATTGACGTCCGGACGTATGCGTATTAGGCCCTATAAAAAGTACTCGAAACTTTTATGAGTACGATACTTTTCTTCAATACTACTCATGAGTATAGTATCGATACTTTTTATTCGATACCGTGTCTCTATTGGTCTGTACCTCATAAGGCCTACATTCGTTTGTATAGAGCTTAAATCTTTATAATCCAGGGGTTAAGTACTTTGCCGACTCTACATGGGAGTCGTGCGGGCTATGGCAGCCTACGGGGCACCAGTCTGGGCTGATGCCCTCGGTGCCGCCAACGTGCGTGCGCTCCGCAATGCGCAGCGCACGGTGGCACTGAGGGCAATCCGGGCGTACCGGACGGTGTCCTCGGCGGCGGCCTTCACGCTCGCCGGCTCCCTGCCCTGGGAGCTAGAGGCAGTGTTCTCGCCGCCGTGTACAAGTTCATGGTGGCGAGGAAACCAAGGTGGGAGCCTCCGGCTTCCAGGGAGGTAGAGGCGGAGAGACGGCGTCTACGGGAGGACGCGGTTAAAAGGTGGCAGCTGGACCTGGCGGACAAACCCAGTTCACTGTGGACGCCGTCCGCCCGGTCCTGCGGGCGTGGAAAGAGAGGGAGTGGGGCTCCCTGGCGTTCCGACTGGTGCAGGTACTCACCGGACACGGTTGTTTCGGGTGGTACCTGCTAATGACTGCACTGTGCCTGATAGTAAGCACAGTACGATCCAAAAATAATAGCGACCACCGTGTGACACAATATCCATCGCCGGTCGCCGCTGTCATGCCGGCCTGCGAAAAACTGGATATGCACAGGCTGATCCCGAAACGCGAAGCACAGAAACGAATCACTATGATGGGCGTTTTCACCATATACATGGTGGTTGCGACCCAGTCAGGTTGTACAAACCTACCACCCCGCTTTCGCCAATGCCTCGTTCGTTATTCACCAGGGTGCACCACGTGCAGATGAGGTGTGCTTGGTTGTCTCAAATCTTATGATGTTATTCGACACCCCTTATACCACCTGTTAGCCCCTCTTAACACAACTGTCAGCTGCAAGAGTTTTTGGCGGGATCTTAATGTGTTATGTAGTGACTTATATATTCTCTATATATATATATGTTTATATATAGTATAGTTTGTTGGTTTTTCCCAGGATATGCGGTCGAAATGGAAAGGCAGCCAAGAGCTCCGGGACAAGCTAGCTGCTTCTGGAAATGATGAAGTCAACGAGGACAGGGAACCAATACTTGAGGGCTTCGCGCCAGATTATGACCTCAGGCTATTCCGGGAAGCGCAGGCTCTGGCCGCTATAAAAATCGAAGAAGAATTGGGCGACATTGGCGCTGACAAAGGAACCAGGTATTATACTAATTTATACTTGATAAGTACAATCGTAACCAATATATTAGGCCCCGTTCACAATAAAAGCATGGATGCAGTTTTTTTGTATGAATATATTCTATAAATAATTATTTTGATACGTCTGAAATAGCATTACGAGTATGTTTTCATACTATCTTTCTTGAAGCAGAAGTGATTGTTATTTCATGTTTATTATTTATAGAATTTAACTAAATTAAATTTATCAAAATTGATAAACCTAACCTAACCTAAAAAAACGCTTGCAATGCTATACACAAAATATGGTTGCAATAATAAAAATATTAATATATTCTATAAATAATTATTTTGATACGTCTGAAATAGCATTACGAGTATGTTTTCATACTATCTTTCTTGAAGCAGAAGTGATTGTTATTTCATGTTTATTATTTATAGAATTTAACTAAATTAAATTTATCAAAATTATTCGATACTAGAACAACACCATTGTAAACCTAACCTAACCTAAAAAAACGCTTGCAATGCTATACACAAAATATGGTTGCAATAATAAAAATATTAATAAGTAAAACATATGTACATAAACTCAATGTATATAAAACGTCATAAAGCAAAAACCTTGCCTTCTTGTAGTAATACTTTAATCTGTAAAAAAAATCTATAAAAATACTCTAATTATTGTCACAAAGTTTCACTTTAAAATTAAAGTGCCTTGTCGTAGGAGTCTTGGTAGATATAAAACATCCCAACTTAATATTACTGAAAGCCACTTAAATCTATAAAATAATAAAAACAAAAATAATATAACTACTACGTAAATATTAACTATAACATTTGTAGCTACAAGCAAATCGTAAGTTAAAATCCTTATAACTAAAACAAAATAAATACCATTTTAAAGAATGAGAACACAGATGGCGTTATAAACAAATTTGCCGGACATATTCAATTAACATAAAAGTGTACAATTAACAATTTAGTACCAATAATGCGTGGATAGATGGGGTTAAAATAATGTGTCCGTGCTGACATGTAAATCTTTTATAGATCTCTTATTCGATTAGAATATAATGATATTATCAATATTTCGTGTATCTTCGAAATTCAAGGTCACCTAATGCTAATGATATTAAAATGGGTCATCCATGAAAATAATCCCTTTTTAAATTTTTTTTTTATAATAGCATGGCCAAATAACTGCACTTTGCCTGATGGTAAGCACAGTACAATCCAAAAACAATGGCGACCATCGAGTGACACACTATCCATCGCCGGTCGCCGCTGTCATACCGGCCTGCGAAAAGCTGGATATGCTTTTTTTGCGACCCGCAGGAGCGAATCACTATGACGGGATATACATGGTGGTTGCGACCCAGTCAGGCTGTAAAACCCTACCCCGCTATCGCCATTGCCTCGTTCGTTATTCAGCAGGGTGCACCACGTGCAGGTGAGGTTGGCTTGGATGTCTCAAGTCTTAGATGTTATTTGACACCCAGGACACCCAAATTTGTTTATAAATGAACAAGTTCTAAGGTAAAAAATATTTAAAAAATGTATGGCGTCACGGGACGTCTGGCAGATGAAACATTTAAGTTAATATTGATAGAAATAGTACACAGAGAAGCAACAAAGTATATAAATATACGCACGCACAAGAGAGAATCGAGGATGGTAGAGTAGAGATTTATGAGAGATTTATGACGCCATAGGAAAGCGTCATGCCGTTTGCCGTGACGGCCTACGTATCGATTTCACTGTCAAGATGCGATAAGTTTTTTTAAAGTTTGTTATAAATCGGTTAGTGTAACATCTCGTTAAAAGCGTGGTCGGTGGAATATTAATCTATATTAATCAAATGTTAACAAGTTCGAACGAATTCTTTAGAATTCGCGTACACGTACTGATTTTAATTCATAATAAATACTACATCAACTCACAGTGAAAGGAAAACATCGTAGGGAAACCTGAACCTGAGAAATGTTCTTTGTAGTACTACTATCGTATGTGGCTAAATAACTGAACTGTGGATTTGCCTCGAGTTTGAAATCGCCAAGACGCCGTTGGCTGGCCTGGTGATTATACCTACAACTTAGAATCTATTACTATAATAATTAAAGAATCTAATTTAGATCTTTTTAATACTCCAATTAATGCAGCAAAACAGGCGGTCATCAAAACATTCTTTGACCAGGTTGCGTAATATGTAACTTTCCACTGTCCTTTATTTTTAATCAGCATTTAATATCTTCTTGTAATTATATATGGGGTGTAAGGGGTGACAAATAACATCTAAGAATTGAGACATCCAGGCCAACCTCACCTGCATGGGGTGCACTCTGCTGAATAACGAACGAGGCAATGGCCAAAGCGGGGTGGTAGGGTTTTACAGCCTGACTGGGTCGCAACCACCATGTATATGTAAAGCCCGTCATAGTGATTCGCTTTTGCGGGTCGCGTTTCGGGATCAGCCTGTGCATATCCAGTTTTTCGCAGGCCGGCATGACAGTGGCGACCGGCGATGGATAGTGTGTCACTCGGTGGTTGCCTTTGTTTTTGGATTGTACTGTGCTTACCATCAGGCACAGTGCAACCATTTTGCCATGCTACAAATTTAAAAAAATCATTATCTATTAGTGAATATCTTTAATGAGCTTTAAGTTGACTATTGTATTTTGAATGATGTATGAAAAGCTGTTGATATTCCTTCGATTAAATAAACTTTCTATCGGGAAGAGGCTTATGGAACTGTAATGGGGATCTTCAAGGGTGATATTAATATGTTGTCGTTCAGATACGTGGTGATGATGATGATGATGTGTTGTCGGTCCAGATACGTGGTGATGGGTAAATACATGATGGAGGTGTGGTACCAGTCCCCGTACCCGGGCGAGGCGGCGCGCGTGCCTCGTCTGTTCGTGTGCGAGTTCTGCCTCTCGCACCACAAGTGCGCTCCCGGTGCCGCCCGACACCGGGTCAAGTGCGTCTGGAGACATCCTCCTGGAGACGAGGTGACCACATCCTTTTTTTTAGCATTTTTTTTTATTTCAGCAGTCTCTTGGTCACCCTAGCCCGGTGAAGCTGTTAAGACCTTACCAAGTCAATAGAGTAGTCAGTTCGAAAAAAAAACTCTTGGTTCTTTTTCTGCTTTCGTTTATTTTTTTAGTCCGGTCAAACACAGTTGTAATTTTATGAGCAACGGTTGTTATTATTTGACTTGTATTAACTATTTTACACCGAATTATAAATTGAGATAATTGGCTTTACGACGTAATTTTCATATTTCAACAAAAGTCCACATTCCTTTCATATATCTCTAACAACCCCATAGGTAATAGTGAATTAATTTTCGATTTTTTTCTTATATACGATATCGATATTTTTGCTTACATACCGAGTCAATTAATTTGTTAATTAAATGATAATTAATAACAAATAAAATTTACATGAGAATGAGACATTCAATATAATAATATATTACTAGTGGGCGCCCATTGGTCGACATTCGACCATAGTTCATTGATTTTTTAAAGTTTGAACTTTATTAGGGTTCTTTTGTCAACTTACTTCTATAATCAAAGGTTTTTATCATGGTTATTCAGTTATTATAATAATAGTTGTATGTTATAATATCATTGTTGAATGTAGAATGAAAAAGAGTAATTGGAATTTAAGAGTAAAATAATACATAGTAACCTCACAACCTTTTTTGGAAGTCCTTTATTGAAAGATGTCAAAAAGTCTTTTTTATTTACATATGTGTATATGTTGTGTATAATTGAAGCATTAGTGTGAGTAATGCATATTTTAATTAATTTAATGCACTTCTAATGCATTTTATATAAAATAAATAGCTTTCTGCACTTCTCCATATAAACTTTAACTATGCCAAGTTTCACGTTAATCCATTTGCCCAATTCCGTTAAAAAGGAATACAAAATTTAGGCTTCACTTATTAATATATATGATAATTGTTAAAGTTGATTAAAATGTTTTGGTTATTCGCCAATCACATTCAAACACATATACATACAGATTTCAATGAAATTGGTGTGAATTATGTCTTAGAATAGAACATAAAATAATTATTTCATTGTCCAATGAAGCTAGTAGTAAATGTGTCGCTCGTTACTGAAACCACCAAAAGACCTGTTTGTTCAATTTCTCTTACTAGAATAATTTGTAAACTAATGGAATTTTTATGTATAAAACATTAAAGTACCTACTATAATTTATAATTATTGATGACTAGTGATCGCCCCGTGGTCGAAATTCAACCATAATAAGGACTACAAAGTTTTTTCATCACGTGATATAAAGATATTATCGTCTATATTTCTTTTTGATTTTTTTTTATGTTTTAGACGTATATAATTATCGATAAAATATATTTTAGACTACCGATTATTTCTAATTTGTGTGTAATAAAAATTAACTATATAAGCTAATGAAATAGGTTAACGTTATGAAGATGAATGAGAGTTGTGAGGTATCGGAGTGGTGTACAGGTGTACAGGAAGGACAGCCTCAGCGTGTGGCAGGTGGATGGCAGGAAGCACAAGCAGTACTGCCAGCAGCTCTGTTTGCTCGCCAAGTTCTTCCTGGACCACAAGACCCTCTACTACGACGTCGAGCCCTTCCTCTTCTACGTCATGACATGCGCAGACTCCGAGGGGTGTCATATTGTCGGATACTTCAGCAAAGTGAGTATATTTTCTTATACCAGGTGTTAAGTTAGTAGCTTACAGTATTCTAAGAGATTTCCTCAAATTCCTCAAGTTCATTTAACATATAAAATAATAATATCAAAACAAATACTAGTAAACAACAAAGAGAACCTTCGTTAAACTTTGTTCTAAGACTTAAAAGTATAAACACAATTGTAACAACCCTAGGTGCAATGACCGGTGCCGTAAGCTGTAAGTGATGACCCGGATTTTTAATAACCTTCGATAATAAAATGGACAATAAACCCTTTATTTTATTCATGTCATCCCCACGTTCACGCGCTTTAATGTAGACGCGTAGATATAATTTATATAGTAGATATATTTATAGTTATAATTTTTGTATTTTTCTAGATAATTAGTTCAAATATTAAGCACCTTATTTTTATAATTGATTTAGAACAAGAATCGAGTGCAGAATATTCTCCATAAATATTGCTACTGTCTAAACTGTCAACCTGTATACTTATCAGTGGCGAAAGGTAGAAATCTGAAAAAAGGAAGCTGGAGCAAGAAAAAATTCTTACCTAACAGAGTATCTCATCTTCACCACCATCACCGATATCTCTATGATGATATAAGATAGATGATTCCATTTCTTATATTCACTTGCCAAACTGAAATGACATAACCTTTAACTTACATGTATTAAACACTAACCCCAATTTATTATATCACAATTATGACTTTCCAGTGGCCAAATTTGACCATAATTATCACCACCATAACTAATTAAGAAAAAACTACAGATCTCGTTGAATTATATTGAAGGATCGTAAAATGTGACAGATAGAGACGTATAAATAAAGGCGATAAGGCGAAAGCGATACGAGTTACCCACAAACTCGTTTTGTGCATTATTTCGTTACACTAATATTTGAACGGCTCCTAATACTATACACCAAAACAATTAAATTTTAAAATCGTTCTATTAGGAAAGTAAAACGCGCTTTAATTTTTCCCGTTTGTAATTTAAAGTGTACAATAACACTACATAGTAGAAATATACTCATAGTAAGCGAATATAGTCGTATGCTCGTACTACAGCCGCCATTCAGTGGCGGCGCGTCAGCTGTGGGGTCGACGACCCGGCCGCCGGGGGGTGGGCCACGCCTCCGAAATGCACCCCCCACTTTACATCAGGTTGTGTGTGTGTAGGCTAGGCTTTAAAAATACGACTACGATTGGATCAACTGTTGCGGTTAATTTTAATTTTTCACTATCGGAACAATAGAAACTATATGTAGTTTTAAGTCATTGTTTCTCAACATATGTGTTCTTCCGAGTAGTATCCGAGTATTTTTAATTTGTTAATATATTATTGCTTTATGATTACTGACGTAAATTTAATGTTATAAATGAATATTTTATTGAACTTTTAGGTTTGTACACTGCTTAATACCATAAGACATTTTCTTCCATCTAACCAGCGGTATTGTTATTATACATAAAAATTATTATAGGTAGTGCAAATATAAAAGAACCTAATGAAAATAAATAAATTTAAAAAATATAATATTAAACTGAACTTAACACTAAAAACTAAATATTAGTGGACGTTACTTTGCACATTGGTCTGGAATTAACTGGTCGCAAAGTACCGCCTTCTTGAATCAAATAACTAAAATATAACTGTAGATACATGAATAGTGTATTGAATACATAAAATGAGTACATACTAACTAGGTCTAGGTAACTAGGTCAAATCTGTACATTAAATATTTTTTGAAAATTATAATCGGGGTAGACTTTGTTATTGATATAACAGCTTAAAATAATCCTTTTACATTTTTTGTCTGTCTGTCTGTCTGGGTGTACACGAATAATTCTGAAAGTACAAACTCAATTTTGACGAAACTTATCACAGTGATAATTAATATTATAAACTAACATCTAGGAAACTTTTTGTCCCTTAAAATGCAAGGGATTCTACAGGATAACGGACGAATGTCAGAAATTTGTACTTAATGAAATTGTTGACTAATTTTGGTAAATTTTCTTTGTGCTTTGTATAGCAGACAGATTAACTAAAAAATTAAGCTATATTTCATCTCAAAAAACCATAAGCCGGCAAAATTATTGCTTTGTCGCTGTCGCTGACTCTACGCGAATTTTGAGCGAGCGCGGAGGTGAGTCGGCAATGTATGTAGCTTAGTTTTAGGTTAGTGACTTTTAGATTAGTATTAGGTTAGTCCAGAGTCCCTGGATAATTTAGATTCAAAATTAGAAACAATAGGTGTTCAATCGGGTTTTTTTACATTTTTCGCGTTTTAAAATACAAGTGAAACCGGTAGTACGTGATTTGGTGCAGACGAAGTTGCACGGGTCAGCTAGTCTAACATAAATATACCCATATACGTACACATACATACAAATATATAACAATGATAAAGACAATAATAAAAATGTATAGGTACACACATTGAAAATTAATTATAAATACAAATTGTAAGTGTTAATGCGCATCTCCTCATTGCACAGGTGAGGCTGACGAGGGGAGACGACTGGTTGTGTACCCAGTAGTCTCTATAGTAGGACGAAGCCTGCCGTCCATTCGCCAGGCTACCGCAGGGGCGGTTTCTCAGGAAGACGGCAGGTTCGATCCCTGGCCTCTACCATGCGGCGGACGGTACACCGTGGGGTTTTAGTCCGTGCGAGTCGGACATAACCCACTCTCTCCCCCGAGAGGGTGGCATATCCATAAAGGATTTCCCCACGTAAAAAATAAGAAAAAAGTGTTAATGCGTAAATGTTCTCATTAATAAAATTTGCAAATAGTCTTTTTTCCGTACTATCGACGAGTTGAAGCCCCTATCTGTCTTTATACGTTGTATTTCATGCTTCTTATGTCAATATACAAAGTTTGTACAATGCTTAACACGGGTTTTACCATTTAGTAACAAAAAATTTATAAGAAATACAAATAATAATATCTGCACATTAATTAACACATGAAAAAAAAAACGGTAATTATGGAATCTTTGTTCCAATAAATTAATCGATTTTTAGATTCCCTTAAAATCGTCTCAGTACTAATATATTAACACAAAACGAAATTTGAGAATCACTGACCACTGCTCAGTTTCGGTCAAGAAATATTCGTTGCGAAATAGAAATCCGCTATGATGATCGCTCGCAGCTATTAATTACACGCTTCGTAAATCGGTTTCGGATCATTTTAATTATCTATACTCAATAAAGTATCACATTTCCGACTGTTCTCAATTGGTTTTACATAAACAAATGACTCAGTATTTCCCAGTTTTTTGTTCGCGAATTCGCTCTTAAAATACTTAATCTACTGGACCTTATATGTTATTTGTCCATTATACTCTTCCTCCCAATATATTCTTGACTAGCTGTGTCCGCGACTTTGTCCGCGTGGATCTTTATGAAAAAAAAACAGTTATTAATAAATTCATTTGAATGTATTAAGTTCATTTACTTATCTAAGTTTCTCTCGTACTTCGGTCGCGTCGTAATTAAAAATACAATAACTTTTGATAGGTCGAACCGATTTTAATGAAACAAAAACTAAATGGTACTCGAAGATATGCTTTATGATTTTCTTGAAGAGGTTTTATCATGAACGTAGTATTTAGCAGTGACTCGTGTCTAAAGAAACAGATAGACAGACACACATTTCTTAAAATGATATTAAGGATTATTTTATTATTTATTAAGGAAGATTATTTATTAGAATTGTACATAGAATATAGTAGAATTAGAAATTTGACCTCTATATAAAGAAATACCACAATAGTGTCATTTGACATAATGTTATTAAAGTTTTAAGAAATTGCAATTTTTATAAGCCGTTCAAGATGTGTGTTTTCTTGCGGTGGAGAATTGGCGTAACCGGTGTGGTGCTTATGTTTTTTCTTTAGTACACAAAAAAACATATGTTAAGACTATAAACAACGCAGAGAAAGTCGCGGGTATCGGCTAATCTATAATATTTATACAATACTAAATAGAGATAATAATATGTACGTATTATTATTAAGTGAAAATAAATTAAATAAAAAGCAAAACAAAAATGACAAAGGTACTTAATCTATGATATTACAAGTAGTGAGGCTTACAAGAAATATAGAGTAACAAAATAGTATAATATGTGTAGAGAATTAGAAAACATCTATACTAGGTACATTCGTTTATAGCTATCATCATCATATATATTAATATGTGAAGCATACACTTTGTAACGTGAAATTTGTCATAGTTAAAGTTTATATGGAGGAGAAGTGCAGAAAGCTATTGATTTTATAGAAAATGCAATAGAAGTACATTAAATTAATTAAAATATACATTACTCACACTACTGTTTCAATTTTACACAACATATACACACATGTAAATAAAAAAGACATTTTGACATCTGTCAATAAAGGACTTCAAAAAAGGTTGTGAAGGAGGTTGCTATGCTCGATTGTATGTATTATTTTACTCTTACGTTCCAATTACCCTTTTTCATTCTACATTCAACAATGATATTATAACATACAACTATTATTATAATATTTATCCCTTTAAAAAATCAATGAACTATGGTCGAATGTCGACCACTAGACGCCCACTAGTATTGTTAAATAGGTTAACAATTATACATTAAATGTATATTTGTATCCCTTATTATAACCGAATTTCAACTGATTAATTGCACAACATTTAATTTTAATTCTCAAGTAATAAAGTTTAGTTTTGACCGTCTCGTAGGCGTTTTTATAGCGTAGGTTATGTTTCTATGCACGGCGTCGGACGATCTCTCGTAGCGTCGCGTCGTAGCGCTTTGAACGTAAACTACGTGACGTAGCTCGTAGGCGTTCTACGGCGTAGTATAAATGAATACGCCACGGACGCCGTAATCATCGTAGTTCATCGACACACAAATGGATTTTTTACTCCTTTGTCAACGATGTGTTATTTTTTAATGGCGCGTCTTTATACCAAAGATATTGAGTTTTTTATTAAACTCTACCTATAAAAGGTTATAGAAATGTACAGTTCATATGAATATATAAGAAAGTTAATTCAATTACAGTCGTTTTTGATATTATTTTCATCGAAAACTTAGTATCCACTTTGAAGTAAACAGCATAGTATTTTTCTATATACTGTATAATTTATATTATAATTACTCAGCTCCTAAAAGTAGTAGCGTGATGGTTGAGTAGTTTATAAGCTTTCTCAATAAGTAGGCTATAAAATATGAAAATATTTATCTAAATCCGAAAGGTACCTTCGAAGATTAACGCGTTGAAACATATAAAAAACGATCTCTTGAACATTATAATGTTATTCCTGTTTCACAAAACTTTTATTAGTTCTTAGAAAAATTAAGATAAAAGGTTAATTGCCGTTAAATTGCAGATTCAACACCATCACACCTGCGTTATTTTAATAATTCCAATATGCGTCCGATTGTTGCGTCACACAGCCCGACAGTTTGTGAATTGTGCCGCATGATGATAAAACCTTCCGACATTTGCGTTTACGATTGATAGGTTTTGGCAAAATTAAAGTAAGATTGGATGTGTACAAATAAACTTAATCTGATACATTGAAACACAGTGAACTAAAAATGTAATTTACACAGAAAACAATGAAGTGACACCAACTGACATATTGTACTGACTTTATTAGTTTATAAATCGTTTATATCACTCGAACAGCGATCACAAACAAAACTTCGTAGTGTTACACGCAGGTGTATCAGAAATAATTAATGATAATCAAACACTTAATAGATTATATCATTGTCAATGTTAATTTAAATAATTTATTCCCGCGACGCTACCGTCACCGTATATTTAAGATCCTAACCGCGTAAGATTAAATGCTTAGAGCAGACTCCACCACAAAGGTTCGTCTAGTCTCATCGATCGTAATAATACGGTAGACTGTAAAATTCACGTCTACCTACGGGCTAAGTACGAAACGGGCGAGATTTAGACGCGGCCCCGGCGTCGCACCGAGACGCCGTCTGTCCGGGGTCGACGACCCTCCATATCCGGCTCGCGCCCGCCGCGTCCGGGTATTCCGGATCTTGATATAAACACGTTACAAAGGTTGCATTACCTCAGTGGACCTATTTTACAATCGACGGTCGATATTATAGACGGATTGTACACTCTACACAGTTTCTATTGTGCGAAGTCTTTGTACTATATTTTAATACCAATCAGTTACTTCTCTATTACTATACGTAGCATGTCCGGATACTATGATTCTGAGCTTGCGGTGGACGAAATTATGAGGCTGTTTTTAATGACCGCCTGACTAGTTTTTAAAATAAATAATCTAAAAAAACCGTCGCCGAGCTTTTGTAGGTGTGTTCCCACATCTAGCCAGTTCGATCTAGGCTTAACTTCTCACATCGTCACGTCATCGTTGTCATCATCAGGTGAGATTGTGGTTAAAAGCTAACACTTAAACAAAAAAAACATACGAGCCGATAACCGCGACTTCGCCTTATGAAAATAGTTTTGTTTCATAACTAACAACTATGTGTTTCATCTGGGTTCCTTATGGACTGTAATTTGTTTTTCAATTATAAGTTTATTAGCGTTACTATATATAAATATTAAGTTAATTGCTTGACCCCTATGAAGAAGCATAATGTTGTGCATTTTAGGTAAAAGTCTCAAAATTTCTTTATTTATCAGTAATAAATCTCGTCAAAATCTGTTATTTAATTTTACAAACAACAGATATTCCAATATATTAAGTGAATCTTCGTATGGGAGCGCTTTGAAATTCTGATCCGTAATCTTATTGTTTGACGAAAAGTGGTGGAGGTTAACACCGTGCGGGTAGAGTGTTCAAAACACCGGTTCTCGTCCGATCACGTAAGTTAAGCGACGTCCGGCGCGGTCAGTACTTGGATGGGTGTAGTACCGCCAGGGAAAACCGCGTGACGTTGGCTTTTGTTGTATTTTTTTAAATTAAAATGTGTTTTACATCAACGTGTGCGTTTTTATTTGGAACAAGCGTCATGATGTGGGTTCTACGTGAACAGAAATGTACTTTTTTTAATTGTAAATAAGTTTAGCGTTCGACCAGAATATCCCCTGATGGACCCACATTGTAATATGTTAAGAACACGTCGGGACAAACGATTTGCGATGGATTTTCAACATGGGGGTGGTAGCTAGCCAGACGGGTATTAGGCAAAGCTTTAATGCATTATGGTTTCGTCATGTTTTCTATGACCGAAACACGTACCAGCATCCAAACACGCCACCACTTAGCCATTATTGCTCATTTTAGGTGTGGGCCCGTTTGAATAGTCAAAAAAGTTTAAAACAAACTAGCAGTGTTTATATTTTTAGTTCACATTAAATTAATGTCTACTTCTTTCTAGTTACCAACACAGTTCTTATTATAGTGTACATTATGGTTATGGTAGGTCTTATGGTGGTAGAGCCACGCTGAAACTATTATTGGTTTCAGCATGAATGGGTCGGCTCGCCCGGGGTAGTACCACCCTCTCATAGAAAACCGACGTGAAGTAACAGTGCTTGCATTGTTGCGTTTCGTTCGGTCAGTGAGAGCGCCGGAGACCCATCTCCCCTCCCGTCTCCTCTCTCCTCTCCTTTTCCCTCCCCTAACCCTTCCCTCCGAAAGATGGCAACGCACTTACGACTCCTCTGGGGTTGTTAGTGTGCATGGATGGTGGTGATCACTTAACAGCAGGTGACCCACCTGTTCGTTTGCCACCTATGACATAAAAAAAAAAAAAAAACATGCATTTGTAATTACGTCTACAACCGGCCTGTAGAACAATATTGTGGAACGGTGTGCACTTTATCACATATATCCTTATAGATACTTTATATGTGTGTGTGCCTACACTACTCATTTTTATTGTTGATAACAATAATTCTACTTTAGTAAGTTTTATTTTCAGTGTATCTCTCATAAATTTTAAACCATGTATATACGAATTGTTTCTTTTAAAAATACACGGTAGATGGACACTGTCCGAATTTATTCTTGTAACGATGTATCGCGCTATGTGTATACGTTCGCACGACGTCTAGACGTCTGCGGGCCGCATGTTTACATCGGCGGATTGTCATTTGAGGGGGTAGGAGCGGGATACTGTCGAATTTTGTCCTGCTCCTTACACACCTTCCAATTTATTTTATTAACTGTATGTAACCCGCGATTTCGTCTCTGTTGTTTATTATGTTATTAACAATACATTTACAAATACAAACAACGAGCTGATACCCGCGACTTCGTCTGCATCGCGCATGCGTTTATTATCTTAATTGTTTTCATATATCGTAAAAGGATTAGGCAGCGTTTTCAACTAAAGCTCCCAGGCGGCTGGACTTTTTCCGACACTTCCAACAATAATCGTTATATTTCAACCAATTTACACAAAATCTTGACAAATTATACGCTTAAACCTTCCCCGGGAATCACCTATGTACTAATGAAAACCGCGTGAATTTTTTTTTCCGTTTTAATAATTTTCCGTTCAGTATTTTTTGAGCTTATCGCGGAGAGACACACAGACACAGCGGAGGATTTTGTATTATAAGTAGTGATAATACTGAATCTGTAGGTACACGTGATTTCGTTAACGTTTGAACACATTATATTATCGATTGTAATTAAATCGATTTAGCTAAAGATAGTAACATCCTGTAACTAGGGAATGTAATAAGTTGTGAACACAGATGTTAGGAAACACTATAAGAGCCAAAAAGTATGCTCCACAGTCACGCAAGAAGTCTTGCCAATATTTTTATACAATTTACGCAATGGACGTGTGTTCTTTTAACGTTTAGGGAAGTGAGGTAGGTTTAGGTTGTACAGCCTCGCCCCCCACCCCCTCCAGGCCCCACACTCTTCGATGCAGTTCGATGACCTGATGCTGCAGACAGTCTGTGGCAGCCGCCGTTTGTCTGGATTTAGGGTGTACGAAACTTGTAAACTTTAGTTAAAATGTACATTACTTATATTCGAGTTTGTCTAGACTTCTCATTATCATAGGTATCTCTTTAATGCAAATCGCGTTGTTTTGAAGGTTTAAAATAAAATATGTTATAGAATATCATGGTTATAAAGTCATCAATTTTGTTTGGAATGTTCTAGAGTTCTAGACCTTCTCGTTTACCAATGAAAGTAAATCTGATATTTCTTAGTATAAATGACACACTAATAATCGTTAGAGTAACAATAATTATTATATTATCTATACATATGATAACAATACAGTCGTGGTGGCCTAATGCTTTGACCGGTGGAATATTATTTCTATGTCCGCAGGTTCGAACCCCGGCATGTACCAACGAATTTTTCGGAATTCACGTACATTTACTGATTTAAATTGGTAACACTATCGACTGACGGTGAAGGGAAACATCGTGAGGAAACCTGAACCTGAGACATGTTCTTGTAGTACTACTGTATGTGGGGAAAATATAGAACTGTGGATTTCTTAGAGTTTGAAATCACCAACACGTCGTGGGCTGGCGTGGTGATTACGCCCATACCTTCCTTCGGGAAGAGGCCTATGGCCCTGCAGTGGGTCTCTTACAGGCTGATGATGATGATAATAAGAATGTAAATCTAACGTGTCAGTATTTTTTAGTTGTTTGTCGGAAAAACAAATTGCAGATGTCTAAGAATAGGTAATAAAATACATTTCAATAATTTTTAGAAATGTCTGTCTTTCTTTTTGCTTGAACACGCATCACTACTAAAGTACTGCGGTCACGTTAAAACCTCGCCAAGAAAATCAAATAATGGTGGTAGAGCCACGCTGAAACTATTATTGGTTTCAGCATGAATGGGTCGGCTCGCCCAGGGTAGTACCACCCTCTCATAGAAAACCGACGTGAAGTAACAGTGCTTGCATTGTTGCGTTTCGTTCGGTCAGTGAGAGCGCCGGAGACCCATCTCTCCTCCCCTCTCCTCTCTCCTCTCCTTTTCCCTCCCCTAACCCTTCCCTCCGAAAGATGGCAACGCACTTACGACTCCTCTGGGGTTGTTAGTGTGCATGGATGGTGGTGATCACTTAACAGCAGGTGACCCAACTGTTCGTTTGCCACCTATGACATAAAAAAAAAAAATCATAAAGCATATCCTGGAGTAGCAATTAGTCTTTATTTCATTAAAATCGGTCCACTCTATCAAAAAATATTATAAACTATTTTGTTTTTAATTAACTCCACGCGGACGTCGTAAAAGAACATAGACATTTGCTTATAAGTCGACAAACTGTCTCATACTAGTGTCTATCGGACCATAAGGTTTACAACGGTAACGAATACATTTTGACCTATTTACGTCGGTAATGTCTTATGACGTCATAAACATAATAAAGGTAAATGTAGGTCAGTTACAAAACGACATCTCCATGACATTTTATTTATTTATTGTTAGATTGATAACCTTTGCAATGTAAAGGAACGATCCCAAGTAACATAATAAGGCTATTGGTAAACTATTGTATCAAACGATATTCGCATAAGCGCGGTTACATCGCACCGATTGGGAAAATTAATGTCTTTTTTTTAATTTGTTTTATTATATCGATTATTAAACGCACGCTGTTTAACCGCGAATTCGATTGGGGTCTTAAACAATGACGGTGTTATAACAAAAACAAAAATGTTGACGAGTTTAATACGAGTTTTACTAAGCACTGTCTAAAATTTAAAACGTCACTGTAGACACACTTAACACTAAGCACTGTCTAAAATTTAAAACGTCACTGTACACACACTCAACATACTTTGTTAAAAAGCGCGTTTTAGCGGTGTCTAGCAAAACATCTGGTTTATATTTTTATACAAGCAACTCTGAATAGTAATCATTCAAAAACGTTCCATTACATACAATATATTTTGCGAACAGTTTCAATTTATGAATATAATATTAGTTCAGATCTTCGTTAAGAAGATTTACTTATTTTATGTTAAATTGGTTATCATTATTGTGATATTTTAGTTAAATGATGTCATGATTGAAATAAGACATTTATAAGGTTAATATATAATGTCAAAGTGCGTGAGGTCCAATTACAGTGTCATGTCAGATTCATAAATTGTCAAATGTCATTAGTGTCATATAGTAGTAGTAGTTATGATGTACTTGTGAATGTCTAAAATTGTGTAATTTATTTTTCCGAATTAATTATACCCATGAAATTTACAATTTATTACGAAACGTCTTCCGCCAGCAAATAGAAATACAATAAATCGCAACAATAAAATAAGAACTGTCAACTTAGACAAGTGTTAGAGAATATTTAGAATTTAAATAGTGTATCTATCTGTAAATAAAGGTAAAATACTCTTTTGTAATCTAACTTTTTAAAAGCAAGTATTCATTACTATTTATCATTTTTCTAATAATACGGTGAATGTTTTAATGAATCACCATAGTTAATACACATACACAAAAACTCGTTAAAAAAAACATCTTCAGCATCATCACATTTCAATCATTTATCGTTATTATGTATCCGCATTTAATGAATCACCATAGTTAATACACATACACAAAAACTCGTTAAAAAAAAACATCTTCAGCATCATCACATTTCAATCAATTTTCGAGCATTTATCGTTATAATTAAACGCATGTATGCCGATACAACGAATATGACTTACATATGTTCAACAGTTCGCGGTTTTGGTGTAGGAAAACAAGGTAATATCATTACAGCTTGTGTTGTTTTTAGGACTTGAATGGACTTACGAATCCAATCTCTTTACTGGACTTAACAAGTACGCACTTTCAATGGCACCGTTAGTCAACGTCAAATGTGATTGTCTTCAAACAACAGATTATAATTCATAATAGCGGCACGCTATAATAGCCATTTTGACATTTGTCCGCACATGAAGATTCGTTAAATTTATGACGGGCTTTTTCGCCATATACATGGTGGTTGCGACCCAGTCAGGCTGTAGAACCCTACCACCCCGCTTTCGCCATTGCCTCGTTCGTTATTCAGCAGGGTGCACCACGTGCAGGTGAGGTTGGCTTGGGTGTCTCAAGTGTTAGATGTTATTCGACGCCCCTTACACCCCAGGGTTTGTGTTGTTTTTAGGACTTGAATGGACTTACGAATCCAATCTCTTTACTGGATTTAACAAGTACGCACTCTCAATGGCACCGTTAGTCAACGCCAGATGTGATTGTCTTCGAACAACAGATTATAATTCATAATAGCGGCGCGCTATAATGGACATTTTGACGTTTGTCCGCTTATGAAGATTCGTTAAAATAAGAACTACTTATTTTTCTCATCAATAATGACTAGCTAAGGTCCTACATATTTTTCAAAATAATATAATTTATATTCTATACATAATCGTATATAGGAATATAGACCAGCACAACTACCACTTTCAGCAAACTCGCGTCAACGCTTAATACAAAACAAAGCAGCATATAATTATATTTTATTCCAAAATAAATCAATATTTCACAATATATCTCTCATCACTATTGTAATCTGTCAAAACGGCCTTTATAGCGTGCCGCTATTAAAATAAACAAATTGACTAAAAGTTAAGTAGAAATAAATTAAAATGAACCGTCATGGGACGCGTAGTAAACGACGCATTAAAAACAATTATATTAGAAAGGTACTTCAATTAATGAAATTAAAAATAATATATTGTAAGTTAATATAACTCTACGTACATATTGAGTATCAATTTTGTGCATACAAATTGTGCTACATTAGTATTCATTTTCATAAATAGACGAGAAACAAAAGTCGTACCAATTACTCCCCAAAATATGTTAATTGTACAGTTTAGAAAACGTGAGTGTAGATGGCGTTAAAACAAATTTTCTTGTGACTTGCATAAATCATTTAAAATATTATTAGCTAACAATGTAATGCTAGAATGAGCCGATAGATGGCGGTTAAAACGAATATGACGGTTACGCGGCGGCATATAGAATTGATTTATCTCGATCGACGTCTCTAGTTTATTTGTCCCATAACTGGGAAGATGTTGCAAAGTTAAATTTATTTATTTTTTTTAAAGAAATCTACAGCTATACATTTAGAAGTAAAAAATTAAAAGTAAAATGTTAGTTTCGCCTACAATGATTTCTGTATATAAATACTTATTTTTTTACTAGTACATGGCTAACCCAAACTTTTGTATATTTAGTAAAATATCAATAATCTAATGAAGTACATAACTCTTATGTGAAAAAAGAAATATTGGAATCCAATTTTAAAATAAAATAAAAACTACCAACAAATATAACTACTTATAATACAAAGTATGTAAAAAATAAATTAAAAACAAAATCTGCCATTATCCGACTAAAAACAAATACTACTTATGTTATGTGTGTAAATGTGAGAACCAATATGCACATACTTTAGAAATCTGTAGGATCTTTAGGATTCAAGTGTGATCAATAATACCTTTTTTAACCACCGCTTTAAAAGGTCTACTACACTCATGAAAAATATCTATATCAGGTATTTTTTCATTATATAAGTGGACGCACCTTATCATTATTGAATTAGACCCATAGTTAGTGTTAGTTCTAGATTCACTAAAGAGCTGTGGCTTTCGAATGTGTTTTGAATTAACTCTCAACCCTATATGCTCCACCAAACTTGGACAAATCTATGTTATTGTTTACTATATTATACAAGAACATCAGATCTGCCACTAAACGCCTTTGTTCAAGAGTTAGCATATTTAGTTCACGAAGGTTCATATTTTTAACTGCAGATAGAAAGAAGCAAGCTTCGTCTTTTGAGAAATGTCAGTTTTTTTTAATTAAATGTTTGAAATTTGATTTAATGTTAATTAAATGTTTTTTTATTCCTTAACAGGAGAAAAACTCATTCCTGAACTACAACGTATCTTGCATATTAACGCTACCACCTTATCAGAGACAGGGATACGGCAGGCTTCTCATCGATTTCAGTGAGTATAGTTTAATGCGTATTATTATTTTATTATCTACTAGCTGTTACCCGCGGTACCGCACGCGCTTTTTAAAAAATGTATTAAAGAAATGTAAAATTGTGAGTGTACTACACACGTGTGTACACGAGTGTAATGTACACACCCGTACATTACAGAAAAGCTTTTTTAAAAACATTTGTAACTACGACACGCACGCCAACTGTAAAATGTAACGTGTACATTAGATATATGAATACAAATAGTATATCAAATGGGATGGGATTTATCATCAGCAACATACCTGGAACTTCAAGCTACTATATACCAAACTCAGTGCTCATTAACAATATATAAGAAAGTAATGCAAATTATAAGCTATACATTATCGAACAATATATCTTAAATCTTTTATTATATAGATATAATATGTCCGTATTGTCGATATACTTAAGTTATTCTTATACGTTGCTATAATCACTGAGTTATGTAGAAGCAAACGCGGTAAATAAAACAATATAGCCGCCAAATTGACCAAAAATATGATATAATTCATATTACATACAAATATATGACTTTCAATTATGTATATTTATTCTTGGAGTCCAGTAAGGCACACGTATCACGCGGTTGTAACATATTTTTGATCAATTTCACACGGACGAATGCACACACGACGCAGTTAATCACTACATAGTGTACCAATTCAAATAATAAAAGAATCATTAAGATTGGTTCACAACTGCCGAAAATATCAGTTAACATACATGAAAAAAATACATACAACCGAACATAGTAACCTCCTTTTTCGAAGTCGGTTAAAAAGAAAGTCCTCTGTCCAAAGTCCTGTCAGTTTATCTGTTCGCGATAAAGTCAAAAACGACCATTTTCACCAGTAGATAGAATGATGATTCATGGGGAAGGTTTAGGTATAATTTGTCAAGGTTTTCATTTTATTATCGGGGCGAGACAACGTCTTCCGAGCCCGCAAGTTATCTGCCCGTAAAAGCCCCGTGAAAGTTGGTCCAACCAATTAGGAGATAGTAGGATATTGCGATAGAAACTTACCACGTTACCATGGCAACGTATATAATACTAACACTAACGTAATCTTTATCTAAACAATTTTGTTTTACGATTATGAAGATTAAGAAGATAATAATGATGGATAAAATAATGTACGACATATTATATAGAAGATTTGGCGCTTATGCCTTTATTGTAACTTGGACATGGAAGAAAATTGATTAAAGGATATATAAGACATACCTATATTGACAACTTCAGAATTGGCAGTATGGATTAATTCCTTCGCCTGTCCTATTGAACGAATATTATTACTACTATAGCCTATAGCCTTCCTCGATAAATGAGCTATTTAAAACCGAAGGATTTTCTCAATTCTCAATTTTATCAAATCGGACTAGTAGCTCCTGAGATCATCGCGTTTAACCAAACAAACAAACTCTTCAGCTTTATATATTAGTATAGATTTGTATTTATTTTACCAATTTTGTACCTATACTTTGTATTTTTTACAAAAGCGTTAGAAAATCATTTTACAGTACTACAATTTACAATGTTGTCTAGCCAAGTACATCAACGAAAACTTTATTATGCTATTGTCCTTCACTGTAAGCTCAGGCTATTATAAATTAATATATGTTGCTGCTAGAAATGTTTATTACACTTTTACTCATTTTGATATAAATTAAGGATTGGTACATCTTTTAATACATTTTGCCTACTAAGTTCCATTCATTGTGTCCCAGGGATTTTACAAACATACAATGAACGGACACAAAACACAAACAAAGGTTCAAAAAAATCAGTTGTGGTGCCCAGAAATAATTGTTGTTCATGGAATTCGAACCAACGAGGCGACAGCTTAAACCACTACGCCGTCCGTGAAGTGGGTTTACATAATTAGCAGAGTTAATAACAATATCTTATCGATATCAATTACAGTGTGAATTAAAAGCAAATACATCGTACAATTGTTTTGTAGCCTAATATACATTTAAAACGCGAAGATATATCATCCATTTTGGGGTGTAAGGGGTGTCAAATAACATCTAACACTTGAGACATCCAAGCCAACCTCACCTGCACGTGGTGCACCCTGCTGAATAACGAACGAGGCAATGGCAAAAGCGGGGTGGTAGGGTTTTACAGCCTGACTGGGTCGCAACCACCATGTATATGGCGAAAAAGCCCGTCATAGTGATTCGCTTTTGCGGCTCGCGTTTCGGGATCAGCCTGTGCATATCCAGCTTTTCGCAGGCCGGCATGACAGCGGCGTCCGGCGATGGATAGTATGTCAATCAGTGGTCGCCATTGTTTTTGGGTTGTACTATGCTTACCATCAGGCACAGTGCAGTCACTTTGCCGTGCTACTATAAAAAAAAAAAAAAAATCCAATAAATTTAGTTGAACGTGGACATACATCTATGCGATAATTTGTGATTACGGAACCTCTCTAATAGGTGTCCAAATGATTGGTGTATATGCATTTTTGAAGTTATACTTCTCTTTCTCCATTATGAAAAATCGTTGAGAGCTAATTTTTATCTTGGAATGGAAGTTGTGAGCGCCAAGGCAACACACCATGAAGTTAGTTTTAGGTTGGAACAGAAGTCGCGAGCACCGTTGCAACACACCTTGAAGGTAGTTTTAGCTTGAAACTGAAGTTGAGAGCGCCGACGTAACACACCTCGAAGGTAGTTTTATTTGGAAACTGAAGCTGAGAGCGCCGACATAACACACCTTGATGGTATTTTTAGCTTGAAACAGAAGACGGGAGCGCCAATGAAACACACCTTGAAGCTAGTTTTAGCTAGAAACTGAAGTTAAGAGCGCCGACGTAACACTCCTTGAAGGTAGTTTTATTTGGAAACTGAAGCTGAGAGCGCCGACGTAACACACCTTGAAGGTAGTTTTATTTGGAAACTGGAGCTGAGAGCGCCGACGTAACACACCTTGATGGTAGTTTTAGCTTGAAACAGAAGACGGGAGCGCCAATGAAACACATCTTGAAGGTAGTTTTATTTGGAAACTGAAGTTAAGAGCGCCGACGTAACACACCTTGATGGTAGTTTTAGCTTCAAACAGAAGACGGGAGCGCCAATGAAACACACCTTGAAGGTAGTTTTAGCTAGAAACTGAAGTTAAGAGCGCCGACGTAACACACCTTGATGGTAGTTTTAGCTTGAAACAGAAGACGGGAGCGCCAATGAGTTTTAGCTTGAAACTGAAGTTGAGAGCGCCGACGTAACACACCTTGAAGGTAGTTTTAGCTAGAAACTGAAGTTAAGAGCGCCGACGTAACACATCTTGAAGGTAGTTTTACCTAGAAACTGAAGTTAAGAGTGCCGACGCAACACACCTTGAAGGTAGTTTTAGCTAGAAACTGAAGTTGAAAGCGCCGATGCCAAACACCAAACAGTTAATTTTGGCTTAAAACAAAAGTTGCTCGTGCCGATGTAACACACTATGAAGTTGATCAATAGACAATTTCTTTTAAATAATATTCTATATAATTTGTATATGTTATTTTATCAAGCTACGTTAATATCATCCTTCAACATTTTGACTAGGTTCAAAACGGTTTAAATGCATGAAAACATTATTCTTCATATTCACGCCAAAAAAATCTTACGTGTGTACCTACATATAAGTGTACACACACGCACGTTTTTTTTACGAAAAGTCAATAGTTCACCTGTTAGTAGCGGTCAACATGATAAACCGTGTGAAGAGGCCGCGGGCCGGCGGGGTTTGTTTTGTCCCCACGGGGCGTACCGGGGCGTCGGGTGTGGTAGTGGGGGCGCGGGCCGTCGACCCGACCGCGACCCCGGATCGATGCACTGCAGTATAGATCGGTCTGCCGTCTAGACGCAGCCACCCCGGGCCGCCCCTGCGAGACGTAACCGACGAATTGTAGACGCGAGACATTACGGGGCCCCGTGTTTTTGAGGGGGCCTCTCGTATTGTGATATATAGAAACGATAGCGACCCAGTGTCATCGCTGTCGGACATTCGAATCCTGTGATTTTATGTATAGGTATATCCCCTGTTAACTGATTTTAATAGTAGAAAAAGTTATTGAAAATGACAAAGGTCGGCCAACGACTTAATCACTTGTAATAAACTTTGTAGATAATTTAAGCGCTACGACTTTTCTAATAACTCCAAATGTCATTTGAGACAAAAAGATCAATAATATAAAGAAGAACAGACTGTTTCTGTGACCTCTGACCTTAAATACCTTAACTCGGGTATTAAACTTTAAACCTAACTTTTATAAATATCACAATAGTCTTTTACAAGCTGATTTACAGCCTACCATTTTTAATTCTAAGCTTAAATGCTTATTTGATTATAGAATTAACGCAAATTATTTAAACTGACTTAATATATCTCTACGTACTGTGGGCAGTGGCATTAACCCTAACTCATAGAAGAGTACGTGCCTAAGTAATAAAGCAAATGAAGGTGAAGAAATTAAGCAACTTGAAGTGATAATTGAAGACTATTGAAGAGGAAAGAAAAGTACAGTAAATCTATGAATTATACCCGCGATATATACGACCACCAGTATAGTCTACCCGCGAAGTATGAAGATGAAGGTGCGCGTGCGACGCAAGTATGATGGCAGTATTGTCGGCGGTCCAGAAACATAGGCACCAGCGATTTAATCAAATTGTAAGGTGGTGGTACAATTTATTTTGCGGGCGCGTTTCATAACCGTGTCATAGCATGCCACATATATTGTAAATGTTAATAAATTCTTTCTTTCAATGCGCAAACTCAGTAACTACCAGCGAGATTTTAAAAAATGCTAATGGTCTGTACGAGCGTGGCAATTATCATACAAAATGTGGGCAAGAAGTTACGCTAAACTAGGACTAAGTAATAGTGCAATATAGGCGGGAAGATTAACAGATCTTTATGGAGAACGGTCGAACTGTGAATGCCTATGTAACCGTACCGCACGGGTAAGTCGCGTGATCGGCTCACTGCGAAACAAAATTGCTTTATACAGAAAATTGTTTGACTGCGTTGAAAATGATTTAAAAAAAATGTTAAATGACGATGTCTACACCTAGAGGGATTGGCGTTCATGTATAGCCATCGGAACACACATAGATGTTTGTGTGCGAACTTGTCAGGTGGACCTAGAAAAGCCCCTACCACAATGCTCTAGTTTCATCCGGATGTGTTCCTTCACCGGAAGCTCGTGCTCATTCGCAAAGATTCGAACCTATGACGAACAATGCGCTGTTTGAACATGTTAAATCGCTTGTGCATCAATAGATGGCGCTGTGCAATATATATATTTTTTACTTGTTCAGCAAAATGACTGCACTGTACCTGATAGAAACTGCAGTACAGTCTATAAATAACGGCGACCGTCAATGTTAAATAGCAATGGCAGTCATCGCTATCATGACGGCCTGCAAAAGTGCTTCTTCACGCCTCGTTTGAAGGACCCCATGTCATAAGAGGAAGGTAACACACTAGCTGGGAGACCATTCCACATCTTCACAGTACGACAAAAATAAGAGCTTTTAACTGGTACAGCTGTATCGCGACGTCAAGAGGAACACCAGATTGACCATAGCGATGCTTGTTTACACATGCGGATTTCTACATCCCAACTACTAGACCATCACTATCCCAACACTTTTGGGGTGTAAGGGGTGGGGAATAACATCGAAGACTTTGAGACATCCAAGCCAACCTCACCTGCACGTGGTGCACCCTGCTGAATAACGAACGATGCAATGGCGAAAGCGGGGTGATAGGGTTTTACAGCCTGACTGGGTCGCAACCACCTTGGATATGGCGAAAAAGCCCGTCATAGTGATTCGCTTTTGCGGCTCGCGTTTCGGGATCAGCCTGTGCATATCCAGCTTTTCGCAGGCCGGCATGACAGCGGCGACCGGCGATGGATACTGTGTGTCACTCATGGTCGCCATTGTTTTTAGATTGCACTGTGCTTACCATCAGGGACAGTGCAGTAATTTTGCCGTGCTACAATTAAAAAAAAATGGTGTTTGTACCATACTAATTGTATGGGTTTTTTATTACCCACTGAATATCGTTAGATTGTCATAATTGAAGTCGAATCCAAAAATATCGAAATATAATCAAAATTGTGTCGACGATTCTATAAGTTATTATAATATTGTCAATGCCCTAACAAACATGTTATCAACTAATCATATTATAATTTATTTACCACTATGGGGCTCGGCGGAGGTTGTTCCGCCCTAATAATAAAAATCGTTCCTCAGGAATCACTTTATCTACTGGTCAAAACCGGATGAAAATCCCTTGAGTAGTTTTGGAGTTTATCGCGTACAGACAGACAGAGGGCAGAGGACTTTCTTTTAGTAGTGATTAACATTAATAACAAGCATTTATCTGTCAACGCTGTGACTTTAATGGTCGCCGTCTCTTTTACCAGGTTATCTGCTAACAAAGGTAGAAGGTAAAGTGGGTTCTCCAGAAACACCGCTTTCCGATCTCGGTTTGATCTCGTACCGATCGTACTGGAAGGAGGCTTTGCTGAAGAGGTTGTGTTCCGTATCCGGTTCCACTCTGTGCATCAGAGATCTCAGCAAAGACCTCGCTATCGCCTCCTCCGACATAGTCTCCACTTTACAAGAACGGGGCCTGATGAAGTATTGGAAGGGAAAGCATATTGTTTTGAAGAAACAGGTTCGTTTCTCTTTATATTCATATAACCAATATACTGAAGATTTTCTCGGTTATAATAAGCTGAAACTGAATATTAGTGTGTTTATTCCATTTATAGAAATCTTCTAAACCTAATTAACAATAATAAAATTAGTGTCGTGTATGACTTGATTGTATTTACATGTAGATATGATTAGAATGGTATGTGTGGTGAGGTTATTGTGTGATTAACAGTAAACCATTTTTATATTTTTAAAGAGTATCTTCCTTTGGGAGGCCTTTTAAATTCTGACCTGTAACCTTTTTGTGTGACGAAAGATATTGGGGGTAAACACTGTGTCGGATAGAATATGCCTCGTTGCCTTCATATATTGGAGAACAGTGAGGCATACACTCTTCTCGCTTTCTTCTTGAAAGTTTCACTTATACCGCGTGTGAATTACACACAAATTTATTTCATGTATTCGTATAATTTATAGTGAAATATATTCAGTGAAGCATAGCAAGTAACATCAGTCTTTTATTATTTTGGTAATTGGGCTTCATCTTGTAATCACATGATATTAAAATCCTTTGAACATGTACCGTTTTTGAGTAGCTACTTTAGAATTGGATAGTTTAAATGTGAACCGAAAATTTACCCAAATGAAAAAAAGGTAGAACGGGTAGAGGCTACTCACCTTCGACATGATGGTAAAGTATTGCGAAAGACCTCAAGAAAGTCCAGTTGCAAGAATCGACAACCCATGACAGATTGGCTTGGTGCAAAATTGTGAGCAGACCTGACCTCCAAGTAACGGGAAAAGGAATGGACAAAAAAGAAATAGAGTATTTGATGGGATCTTTGTCTGTCATGTAGTGGATTTTTACATTTTATTTATAATCTTGTGTTATCTCATTATATATTTTGTAATATTAGTGGTGTTTTACGTAATATAGTTCGGTTATTGTGCATAAGTGTAGTGGATGGGGAACAATACCACAAGGCATATAGTACCCGAGACGCCACAAAACCCTTTGAACAGTTTTAATGAGGGGGCCGCCATCTTGTTAAATTATTAAAATTATCACAAGACACTTGTATTATTACGTACTCGACAATGGCAGTAATAAACTAGATAATTGGTTGCCAAAAATAAAACTAAAAAAAGAGAAGAAATGTGAACCGAGAGCAGAGGAAGAGAGAATGAGTGTGTGAGCTGTGTGCAGGAGGTGCTGGAGGAAGCGGCGAGGCGTGCAGCGCGCGCTCGCTGCGTGGACCCGGCGGGGCTGCGCTGGTGGACGGTGGGCGGGAGCGGGGGCGGCGCGGGCGCGGGCGGGGGAGGTGCAGCGCCC
>MU158743.1:888441-899631 GCA_015888305.1 Antheraea pernyi | reverse complement strand
CGCGCGCCGCCCCTCCAGCAGCGCCGCGCGCGCGCTGCTCTAAGCAACCGCGCTCCACCGTACGTATGCACGCGACCACTCCGACACACACGCACACCATCACATCACATCCCACACATGTGCGCACACACCATCCCACACGTTAGTGCACACGCCATCCTACACATGTGCGCGTACACCATCCCACACGTGAGTGCACACACCATAACACCCATGTGCGTGCACGCCATCCCACACGTGAGTGCACACACCATCCCACACATGTGCGTGCACACCATCCCACACATGTGCGTGCACACCATCCCACACGTGTATGCACACACGACAACACCACACACAAGTTTTTAGCCAGATCATAGTCTGTCATGTAGTGGCTTTTATATTCTATTCATTATCTTGTGTTATTTAAATCTATATTTTGTAATATTGGTGGTAATTTATGTAACATGTTATTGTGCAGAAGCGAAGTGGATAGAATATAATACCACGGAGCATGAATTCTGAACTGCCACAAAAAATCCATGGAAAGTTGTAACAAAGAAGCCACCATCTCTTCTTAGAACATTCAATTTACCGCAACACACTTGTAATATATACTTACTCGACAATGACAATAATAATGTGGAAGATTGGTTGTCAAAAATAATATAAAATAAAATAAAAAACAACACCATACAACAAACCAGTATCATTTTTTTAGGCAATAGTGTTATATTTTACAACAAGCTTAGGCGCCACGTCAAGCGTGTTTTGGGGTCAAAAGTCTATTATAGGCTGGAACAATATGCGAACGATGGTGTCTTGAATTTACTCATCTCTATGTTTCCACTAAAAACAATTGTAACGTGTAATATATTTTAAGTATGTGTGTTAAAATGATTAACCTAATCGAATTTCATGCCGGTTGTTCTCCGAACCGATGGTCATATTAACGTTCATAAGCGCATTCTTAAGACCTAAATTGAATATAATATTTTTGATTGACACCAACCCTGTGTGTGTGTGTGTGTGTGTGTGTGTGTGTGTGTGTACTTACTTACTGTATGTACATAGTTTTTGTGAGGGAGTTTATTTTTGGTTAGTGCGCCTTAGCGAAAATTGCCATAACCAAGAAGTGAAGGAAGGCATGTGTCACACCAACATTTTATTTTAAGGGTACGTGCTTAGTTAGCTAGATACAAATACGCGATAATTGCATGTAATGTAACGGTATAAGCCGAGGTACGATCAGTTTGAAACTTTCGAACTTAGTTTTCACTTGAGCCCCTAAACCAGATAAAAGTGCAAGATGTCGTCAGTCCTTATATAGACTGCCTCGATATTGTTTTTTAAACTAGGTTTTACGCATGTTTAACTTTTTTTTGTAATAAGACTGTTTAAAAAAATAGATCAAGCGTTAACCAGTTATATATTTTAACTGTAGTACATAGTCTGCAAGGTGGTCGCAAGAACGCGGCGTGGGCACCGGGACGCTCTCTTGTGCTTATAACGCACCTATACGTTATGAGGGTCTGTGATGGCACCATGTGACCCCACAGACCTCCAGTGTTCCTATCAATGGACTACACTCAAATATGGACCTCAACACCTACCTCGAATATTGCAATACATTGGACTCTATAGTAACATTTTTAGTGACAGTTCGTTAAATTTTAAGGTTAGGTAAAATTTGTGGTTAGTTTAATGTAATATGTGTACATAAATTATTAAGAATTTTAATGATTTATTATTCGAATCTCAGAAATAAGGTATGATTTTTAAATAATTTATGTTTATACATGCAAGTTATATTTTGTAATAGATAATAGTATTAAGGGAATTAAGTTTTTAAAGAATTTTTATTAATGAGATGAAGTTGTTCGTGGTTTTAATATTTGTGTTTATTATATTCAAGCAAATAATGAATAAGTCAATTATGATATGATTATTTAGAAATAAATAGTGTTTATTTTTATGTATTATATTTTTTGTACTTTTAGATGTAACTGTACTTTTAAATGTTTTAAAATTGACGATAGCATGTTAACATGTGCTTAGATTGTTTTTTTTTTAATTATCGACATTTGTAAATACTTTGTTATAATTAATATTTTAATATAGAACAATTTTGTAAATAAAATTAAATATAAAATATTTGTACATATCAAAATAATATTATTAATAGGTTTTAGTACTAAATTAGTACGGTAGAATCTCGATAAGCTATGCAAGCCAACATAACCAGTATTTCACTATAAGACTACTGGAAACAACTGTGTTTCATCTCAAACGTGAGTTAGTGTTTGATTTTCCTCTATAACTCGAAGGATATTGTAGATAATGTAGGTATACATTCAATAATAAATTTTATTTTAAACATTAACTATATAATAGGAAATCGTATTTATTTCAGCCCTATAAGTCGAAATTAGGTGGAATAGAATGTAAAATTCTTCTAACTGGACATTTTAAAAATTCCATGTCAAGTACCTTATTAAAAATGTTACGCGTCTCGTTCGACTTACAAAGGTTGTATTGTTTATAACCTATGTAGAGAAAATTATATTAAGCGTCGGTCACACGCAGCAAGTACTTTCCCGCGGGTAAGATTTGTTACGAGTTAATTGTTGCGTTTGTTTACTAACTGAAGATACGTAAAGCGATTACATTTTTACCTATTCACTGGATCTGATTAATTTGTTTTATTGTATCAGAGAATTACAGTAATAAAGGCTTGAAGGGCTCCTCCTCTGTTCTCCTCTGCCTCTGAAGGGTAGACGCGATCGCAGAGGGCACGATCATACGACCATTCCACCTCCCCCATAACAAGGCGTCTTAACTTGGCCAAACGTGCACCCTCTCGCGATCTGCCTCTCATTGGCGAGGCCATCTTTGGCATTCCGCCCACGACCGAACCCGGAGATTCATTCTCCCGTGGTCGCTTCTAGCTTCCTGAGAAGGAGCTCGAAACACACCGAGCATCCATGTCGTTTGCAGTTTCTGGATCCGTTATTCTTGCCTTGGTTGTAAGTTTCAGCGTCGTCACGCAAAATTGTCCCATATGTAACATATTTTACTCATACAATGACAATTATTGATTTACTAACGCGTCTAAAATAAAGTTCACGAGACATAGCAACACTTACCAAAACGGTTAACAAGTGTTTTTTTTTTATTTTACCGGTTTTTATATGTGACTATCTGTACATAATCTAATCTTGTGGTAAGAGAATAAGGAAGGAGATACAGTTGAAGCATCATCGCTTTGAAAAGTTACGTGAAAACATGTGATTACCTTAGCCGACTATTTTCGTTACGAACAAACTCGCTACATGTAACCATTGAATTGAGTATATATGTACATATTTGTATATACATATAAGAACTATATTATAGTAATGTACTCTACATTACCTTTCTCACTAGGATATTATAATCTGTACAAAATACTAAAACTTTTATAAATATGAATCCTTACAACTGAATAGTTTATATTTATATCACAAGTCTTTTAAATGAAGTACGCATTATTATAATTATAGGTAAGTCCTTTCTTTGTAGTGAACAATATTAAGCAATATCCAAATCATACTACATATTTATTGTGATAAAAAAATACAGTAATATTATGCATGGAATTTGTATACTCTAAAGATATAGATGCAGTTATTTGTTTTGTAAGAGCAAAGCGAAGAATACTTTGTAACTACATTTTTATATTACGCTATAACTGGTATGTAATATTATGTATTTGCCAATTTCTTAATTAACTATGTCTGTTAACGTTTTATTTTCGCCAAATGTGTAATTAAGTGGCATATATCATTCACAAGGTCTGCCAAAATTGATGAAGAAAAATTACATTTAAAGTTCTGTTTTGTTTTGTTTAGTTCATCAGTAAGTTGTCCTGACACAGATATTAATGCCTTGTGATTAAAAAGACAATCAAATTTGGTCGGACATTTTAAAAACACATATTATATCTATGGATCCTTTTATAACGATTGAGGTGACCCAATAAGTACAAAAGAAAGATCGGTCAAAATACTCAATAGATTTTAAAATGCTACCAGACATTATACATTATTATTTTTAATCAGTTTCTGCTTAGTTTAATGTAATATGTGTACATAAATTATTAAGAATTTTAATGATTTATTATTCGAATCTCAGAAATAAGGTATGATTTTTAAATAATTTATGTTTATACATGCAAGTTATATTTTGTAATAGATAATAGTATTAAGGGAATTAAGTTTTTAAAGAATTTTTATTAATGAGATGAAGTTGTTCGTGGTTTTAATATTTGTGTTTATTATATTCAAGTGTAATAGATAATATTAAATAGTATTAAGGGATTTAAGTTTTTAAGATTTTTTATTGATGAGATGAAGTTGTTCGTGGTTTTAATATTTGTGTTTATTATATTCAAGCAAATAATGAATAAGTCAATTATGATATGATTATTTAGAAATAAATAGTGTTTATTTTTATGTATTATATTTTTTGTACTTTTAGATGTAACTGTACTTTTAAATGTTTTAAAATTGACGATAGCATGTTAACATGTGCTTAGATTGTTTTTTTTTTAATTATCGACATTTGTAAATACTTTGTTATAATTAATATTTTAATATAGAACAATTTTGTAAATAAAATTAAATATAAAATATTTGTACATATCAAAATAATATTATTAATAGGTTTTAGTACTAAATTAGTACGGTAGAATCTCGATAAGCTATGCAAGCCAACATAACCAGTATTTCACTATAAGACTACTGGAAACAACTGTGTTTCATCTCAAACGTGAGTTAGTGTTTGATTTTCCTCTATAACTCGAAGGATATTGTAGATAATGTAGGTATACATTCAATAATAAATTTTATTTTAAACATTAACTATATAATAGGAAATCGTATTTATTTCAGCCCTATAAGTCGAAATTAGGTGGAATAGAATGTAAAATTCTTCTAACTGGACATTTTAAAAATTCCATGTCAAGTACCTTATTAAAAATGTTACGCGTCTCGTTCGACTTACAAAGGTTGTATTGTTTATAACCTATGTAGAGAAAATTATATTAAGCGTCGGTCACACGCAGCAAGTACTTTCCCGCGGGTAAGATTTGTTACGAGTTAATTGTTGCGTTTGTTTACTAACTGAAGATACGTAAAGCGATTACATTTTTACCTATTCACTGGATCTGATTAATTTGTTTTATTGTATCAGAGAATTACAGTAATAAAGGCTTGAAGGGCTCCTCCTCCTGGGTGTTCTCCTCTGCCTCTGAAGGGTAGACGCGATCGCAGAGGGCACGATCATACGACCATTCCACCTCCCCCATAACAAGGCGTCTTAACTTGGCCAAACGTGCACCCTCTCGCGATCTGCCTCTCATTGGCGAGGCCATCTTTGGCATTCCGCCCACGACCGAACCCGGAGATTCATTCTCCCGTGGTCGCTTCTAGCTCCCTGAGAAGGAGCTCGAAACACACCGAGCATCCATGTCGTTTGCAGTTTCTGGATCCGTTATTCTTGCCTTGGTTGTAAGTTTCAGCGTCGTCACGCAAAATTGTCCCATATGTAACATATTTTACTCATACAATGACAATTATTGATTTACTAACGCGTCTAAAATAAAGTTCACGAGACATAGCAACACTTACCAAAACGGTTAACAAGTGTTTTTTTTTTATTTTACCGGTTTTTATATGTGACTATCTGTACATAATCTAATCTTGTGGTAAGAGAATAAGGAAGGAGATACAGTTGAAGCATCATCGCTTTGAAAAGTTACGTGAAAACATGTGATTACCTTAGCCGACTATTTTCGTTACGAACAAACTCGCTACATGTAACCATTGAATTGAGTATATATGTACATATTTGTATATACATATAAGAACTATATTATAGTAATGTACTCTACATTACCTTTCTCACTAGGATATTATAATCTGTACAAAATACTAAAACTTTTATAAATATGAATCCTTACAACTGAATAGTTTATATTTATATCACAAGTCTTTTAAATGAAGTACGCATTATTATAATTATAGGTAAGTCCTTTCTTTGTAGTGAACAATATTAAGCAATATCCAAATCATACTACATATTTATTGTGATAAAAAAATACAGTAATATTATGCATGGAATTTGTATACTCTAAAGATATAGATGCAGTTATTTGTTTTGTAAGAGCAAAGCGAAGAATACTTTGTAACTACATTTTTATATTACGCTATAACTGGTATGTAATATTATGTATTTGCCAATTTCTTAATTAACTATGTCTGTTAACGTTTTATTTTCGCCAAATGTGTAATTAAGTGGCATATATCATTCACAAGGTCTGCCAAAATTGATGAAGAAAAATTACATTTAAAGTTCTGTTTTGTTTTGTTTAGTTCATCAGTAAGTTGTCCTGACACAGATATTAATGCCTTGTGATTAAAAAGACAATCAAATTTGGTCGGACATTTTAAAAACACATATTATATCTATGGATCCTTTTATAACGATTGAGGTGACCCAATAAGTACAAAAGAAAGATCGGTCAAAATACTCAATAGATTTTAAAATGCTACCAGACATTATACATTATTATTTTTAATCAGTTTCTGCTCAATTTCATGTAATATTTTTAACAAACCAAGTCTTACCATGATGGTAGAAAAAAGTGCTTTAGATATAGTACAAAAGGCAAATTCGTTCAGGCGTTTGTCGGTTTTATACACAGTAGCTTTGATAAATGCTTATAATTTACTCAAGGTAATAAAGTCATTGGGTCAAATAAATAGGTAGAATATTATTATAATGTAGAAAAAAGTGCTTTAGATATAGTACAAAAGGCAAATTCGTTCAGGCGTTTGTCGGTTTTATACACAGTAGCTTTGATAAATGCTTATAATTTACTCAAGGTAATAAAGTCATTGGGTCAAATAAATAGGTAGAATATTATTATAATATAGTTTATAGGCGTTACTCTAATTAAATAAATAATAATTAATTAAATAGGTATTTGGTCCCTCGAAATGTTAATTGATGGGGAAAAAAGAAAATACATTAAAAGATTCTAAGGTATACCGAATGACTATTTTTTGTTTCAACTGTATTAAAATTCTTTGACCAATGTACATAGTAATTTCTATTGTTGAAAACTGTATTAAAATCCGTTGAATAGTTTCAAAAATCTAAGCGAACAGACAGCGGAAGCGTGTTCATTTTACACTAGGTAAAGATATAGAAGATTCCTACATATGTGCAACAATTTTCACTTTCATTTTCAATTTTCACGAAAATTTAAAGGGTACAGACACGTTAGATTTTTTATTATATGTGTAGATTAAACGAATGAACGTGTTACATATCCGTTGGTTCCAGTTGTTCTACTACATATGCGCGTACAGCTTGAACCAGCTGCTGCTCCGTAAGGACCTGTGCTGCTGGGCCAAGGGCGAATTGCATGTATCAGGCAACAGCCAAAGCCGAGGTGTGCCGCGCACCCTTGAGCTAGTTGTCAAAATAAAATCGGCTGAGTGCCTTAAGCGCTCGCCTTAGTAGTCCGGTGAAGCTGTTAAGACCTTGCTTGGTCAATAGCGTAGTCAGTTCGAAAAAAAAAGACTACAAACAACTTTAGAATATGTTTGTGTACTTATTGGCGTACGGTTTTTTCTATTATAAAGATAAAGGTCTCTAAAGATTTCTTACTTTTTCACATCGTTCTCTCACTATCTCAGCTTCTTTTATTCTCTCTGTTTACCATTTATAAGTCAAACCCATGTTTCTTTTTCGTGTCTTAACATATGTCCTGCCCTCATATTCCTTTTAATTGTTTATATGCTTCCTATTGAAATACCCATACATTTTCTTAGTACTTTCATTTTATTAAATATTTTTTTGTCTCATCTTTTAACTCTCATTACATTTTATTGTATACATAAATTAAACTATAACTAAAATATAATATTACTAAATTATAATACTAAATTATAATATCATTGCAGTAGGTACTCACAAAATTTTTTTTTTTTCAAACATGAATGAGATTTCTTGTTAGTGTCCATGTTTGAACATGATAGAATGTCCGGTAAGATGTCCGGTGAAGCTGTTAAGACCTTGCTAGGTCAATAGCAAAGTCAGTTCGAAAAAATAAACATGATAGAGTGGATGTATTGTAAATTTTCTTTACTTTCACATATTTTAGTATAATTACAGGTAAATAATACATATTTAAAAATATTCTATGTTAAGTTTAATTACGAAATAGGTACAAGTTCCGATTTCTTAGCAAAAAGTCCAAGCACTAGTGCTTGGTATCCATTATGTTCACAATTCTTTGGATTCATATGATATTGAGAGGTCGCTGCGAGTCTATTGTCATTTATGAACTAATTCAAACAAAATAACAATCATGAATTTCGTCACTGATGGTTAGTAACCTGAAGAATGAGTTAAGACGTCTCGTGAGCTAGTGCGTCTTGTAAATCACTTGTAATTACAGATAAGAAAATATGTGCAGTTTGTTTTTTTTATGTCATAGGTAGCAAACGAACAGTTGGGTCACCTGATGTTAAGTGGTCACCACCGTCCATGGACATTAACAACACCAGAGGAGTCGCAAGTGCGTTGCCACCCTTTGTGGGGAAGGGTTAGAGGAGGGATAGGGAGAGGAGAGAGGAGAGGGGAGGTGGGCCTCCGGCGCTCTCACTGACCAAACGAAACGCAACAATGCAAGCACTGTTACTTCACGTCGGTTTTCTATGAGAGGCTGGTACTACCCCGAACGAGCCGTCCCATTTATGCTGAAACCAGTAATAGCTCTAGCGTGGCTCTACCACCATCAGGTATCAAGGTAGAAACATATGAGGGTAGGGTAGCAATTTCTACCATTATCAGTAAGTTGTCCTGACACAGATATTAATGTCTTGTGATTAAAAAAACAATAAAATTTGGTCGGACATTTTAAAAACCCATATTATATCTTTCTATATCCTTTTATAACGATTGAGGTGACCCGAAGAAGATGTGAAGAAAGATCGGTCAAAATACTTAATACATTTTAAAATCCTACCAAATTATTATACATTATTATTGTTAATCAGTTTCTGTCCAATTTCATGTAATATTTTTAACAAACCAAGAAAAAAGTGCTTTAGATATAGTACAAAAGGCAAATTCGTTAAGGCGTTTGTCGGTTTTATAGACAGTAGCTTTGATAAATGCTTGTAATTACTCAAGATATTAAAGTCATCGGGTCAAATAAATAGGTAGAATATTATTATAATATAGTTTATAGGCGTTACTCTAATTAAATAAATAATAATTAATTAAATAGGTATTTGGTCCCTCGAAATGTTAATTGATGGGGAAAAAAGAAAATACATTAAAAGATTCTAAGGTATACCGAATGACTATTTTTTGTTTCAACTGTATTAAAATTCTTTGACCAATGTACATAGTAATTTTTCCTATTTTTATTCAAAATTCAAAATTTTAGTCTTTCAGATGTTGACAAAATCTCCATTAAAACCAGTGTTACCAGGTCTTAAAACAAATTGTATGATGTACGTTGTACAAAAGTAACATTTCTTTTAAATGTATCTATTATAATCAGTTAAATATTAATGTATAAGTACCTATCTATATAAATAAGTCAGTCGTTTGTTTGTATCGTTCTAATCATTATAAATAAACTGCTGGAATCGCATTGAAGATATATCTAAAAGTTGGCATGTACTTAACTATAAATACCTAATAATAATTTTTATTCTGGTTTTAATTGTTTTTAAAATGTTATGCAACAATTTTATATGTATGATTTATTTTAAATATTATTTATCTTTGGTATTTTATTTAAAAAAATATTGTAAATTTTGACATAAATACATAAAAATAATATACAGGAAATTGATTCAATGAAATTAAAATAATATATCTTTGTTTTATTTACCCCTTGTATTACCTGTGAACGGAACTGTTATTTTAAATCTATTTACATAAATACATAAAAATAATATACAGGAAATTGATTCAATGAAATTAAAATAATATATCTTTGTTTTATTTACCCCTTGTATTACCTGTGAACGGAACTGTTATTTTAAATCTATTTCAGAATTTGAGGTTTTTTTTCCTCGAACTGACTACGCTATTGACCTGGCAGGGTCTTCACCGCTTCACCGGACTACTAAGGTTGGCGCTTAAGGCACTCAACCGATTTGGTTTTTAGATAACATACACAAGGGCGCACGCGCACCTCGGCTTGAGCTGTTACCTGGAAAAAGTCGCGTCTGACCTAGCTAACTATTCTAAGCTATTCATACATATATACATTTGTGAACCATACAATCGAAATTGCATGATTCACAAATGAATACGGGTATATCGAAATGAAACGAACTAAACTATTCGATTCAGTTCGATGAGGGAAAAAAAACAAAACCCTCCCACCATGTGTATATATGTGCACGTGTGTGAGAGAGATGATCTCATATGTGTGTTCAAGTGATGTAGGTGAGTCACTGTATCGCGATAATAATATCTCGGAGGGCTCCGCGCGGGGGCGACCTAGGCTCGAGATATTACTGAGAACCGCGATGTGTGCGGGAGCTAAAGAGGATCCCTTCCCTCGCGGCGACGTGAGGGTCGGCTACAAAAGCGTGGGCGCAACACGCATTTAATAAGATCGAATTTAAATTTATTTAGCGGCGACGGCGCCGAAATCTAAAAATAGACATAACAAAAATTATTATTATTGAACGGTCGTTTTAGGGGAAGATAGACGTAAATACGCGATTTACTCTATCTTATATGAGTTATTTATTTTGAACGGCTGTCCGAGCGAGCCGTTGTAGTGTAGCCGCGATGGCTGGAAATCTATGAATTGCCGTAACGGAATCTAGAAGAGGATTTCGGGCGGTTTCTTTCGGGAAAATGAGTAATTGACCTGCGTAGTCAATACTCGATAAGGAGAAGGAATAGGCGGGGTGATCCTGTGCAGGATTAGCCGCCGGCGGTCTGGGAATGGGCTGGGACGCGGGCTTAGGAGCCTTAGGGGTCCGGTAGGGGCGGGGGGGCGCGCTAGTCGCGGGTACGGACGCTGCCGGTGCACGAGACGTGATAGGCAGGCTCGGAAAGGCCTCTCGGGACATGAGAGGCGGGGATCGGGGGCGGGCGGGAGCGGCGGCCGCCTTAGACGGCGAC
>MU158743.1:868385-882360 GCA_015888305.1 Antheraea pernyi | reverse complement strand
GGCGTGAGCACGCTCTGTTTGGAGAGACAGGCTGTTACTGATCGTTCACTGCCGTTATTTCATCCGGAGGGTAGGTAAAAACATGTCGCGGACGTCTTTTACAACGCGCAGCGTTTGGTACGGGTTCGTATTTTGCGGCGGATACCACTAATGGACTGTCAAATTACCGATCTCTCGGTGCTTGTCGCTGTGTCCATTCTAGTACGAAGAAACACCCGTGTTTTCTCATAAGGAAGGTTTTATGATAATCATTTTATTGTCACTTGTTACTAGATGGCGCTAGTTTGTATTTCATATTTATTACGTTTTATATTTAACTAGTTGATACCCGCCCTCTTTCACTATACGCATATTTTATGTTTATTGACGGTAAAATGTGTATATAAAAGTAAATTTAAAAATGACAATGGTTGAAAAGAATCTTGAAAAATAAGTGTTCTGGAACCATCTATGAAAAATTCTCAGTGATGAAATGTCAAATTGCAATTATGATAAATTATTTGATAGATTAACAGAACACTTAATATAAGCTGGAGTTGGAAAAGACAATCAAAATTAAAACGTGGCGCCATCTATAAGATATCTATAACAGTCGGTCCTACAGTTCTCTGTCAACAAACTAATTTAAAGCACCATCTGTTCGAGAGGGATGAAACTTACAATTAATAACAATAATCAACATTGACAATCATTTAATTAAAATTAAATTTAATTAAAAAATATAGAGTTGATTAATCGAAATATAAACTATCCTATCTCTCAAGTTGTACCAAATTATACATAAATGCCAACTTTTATGATGATCGGTTGAGTATTTCGGAGTTCATCGTGTACAAACGTGATACTGGATTTTTATATATTTAGTTAGATGTACGGCGGACGAAGTCACGGGCGTTATATAGTTTACAAGAATGTCTTACAACTTTTATAGCAACCATACCTTAATTGAGAATTGCAGACGAAGCCTGTAAATTTAAAATCGACAAACGAAAATCTTTTCGTAAAGAGAGTCTGTATTTTTTCCATAATAGAACTCAATTAATACGTACGCTTGCGTTTTATGATCAGCGTCTTATCACAATGACCTGGTGACGTCACTCGATAAAAGTCATTGAACTTCACCAGACCAAGGTCTTGCGTTTTCGATCTATTTTTTTATGCCCGTTCGCCCAACGGTTGCGACCTTGTACTTTTAATATATATATGCGGAGCTGTTTGAATACCGGACTATTTCTCGATCCATGATTCGTATCACGTATGCTAATCCGTTGCCATATAAGCGATTTAATATGGGTTAGATTAAGTTGCGAATGTGCGGGGCGGAATTCTTTTTCGTTTTAGCGACCGCGTTGATCAGAAGTATTGTAATTAACGTATTTGGGAGTTTTTGGCGGGATGTTAGTCTGTCATGTAGTGGCTATTATATTTTATTCGTAATCCTGTGTTATTTGGCTCAATATTTTGTAAAATTGGTGATGTTTTCTATATAATAAAAATGTAAATAGAACGGGTCTGTACTTTTTGGATTTTTGTAAAGAAAAATGTTGCAGGTGTCTAGAAATCATTACATAGTATAAAACAAAGTCCACTACCGCGTCTGTCTGTCTGTTCGCGATAAGCTCAAAAACTACTAAACGGATTTTCATGTGGTTTTCACCAGTGGACAAAGTGATTAATGAGGAACGTTTTAGTATATAATTTGTCGAGGTTTTTTTTATAATCAGGGTGGGACGTCTGCCGGGCTTGCTAGTAAGTAATAGAATACAATTGAATCATTTTTAGAAGTCTTTCTGTCTGTTTGAACACGCATCTCTGCTAAAGTACTGCATTCCTGATAGAAAGCATATCTTCGAATATCATTTAGTCTTTGTTTCATTCAAATCGGTTCCGTCTATCAAAAGTTATTGTAATTTTAATGCCGACACGACTTAACTAGGAGAGAAAAATTTATAAGCGAATGAACCTAATACATTCAGATAACTAACTGTTTTTTACATAAGGTTCCACGTGGACTAAGTCACGGACATAGCTAGTACGTAATATAGTTTGATTATTGTGCAAAGGTTCGTCATCGTATAAATTGGGAGTTTTAAGGTGTAGAGTGAGAACAGGCATCTAGTGGGTAAGCGCGATACATCGTCGGCCTCATCGTCACTTACCATCAGGTGAGATTGTGGCCAAGCGCGTACCTGTTGAACATAAAAAAAGGTGAAGAGGATCGGAAATATACGTGGTATACGCAGCATGGATTCTGACTTGCCACAAAACTCTCTGAATAGTTCTAATAAGGGAGCCACCATCTTGTAATATCCATAACACTCGACAATTGCAGTAATAATCTACTAGAACATTGGTAGCCAAAAATATAAAATAAAGGCATTAAATGTTTAATGAAAAAACTACTATTCGTATTTAGATTTTCGAATAAACATTAAAGCATGAGTCGTATGACAAAATTAACGAGCGAGGAAATGAATAATTTTTACTGTTGTACTGCGCACAAAGTGAATAATATTTTTCGATCGTCGACAGTTTCGACAGTCTTCGTCAATTTTTTTGGCCGCTCTGAATGTCTAAGTTCGGTCTTTCGCATAATATAGTTATGAATTTACATATTAGGGACTTGGAATTTGCATTTATTTATCCTTAACTTGTTTCGGTATTATACATATGAGTACACTTCAAATGAGCTAAATTCAATTTTTATCGTTCAGTTTTTATACACCGACAAAGAAGTTCAAATTTGCCGTTCATTTTAATTTTTTTTTATGATCTTCGTATCTACATGTACAAAATTTTAAGATCTTGAAAAATAACGTAAAATTTTAGGAACCGCTAAAATTGCATTTACTTCGATTTGAAATGCAACTGCGCATATAATAATATTTATACCTGAATATGTGTCGCCGAATAAGACTGCTAAGAAGACCGGACAGAAAGCTTGGGACAGTGAGTACTTTGTCATATTCTGTTATCAAAGCAACCGGACTTCGCGAGTTTTTGACGGGATCTTTGGAATGTCATGTAGTGGATTTTATATTTTCTTCATATATTTGACTGTATATTTTGTTATACTGCTGGTCTACGTAATATAGTTTCGTTATAGTGAGCAAGTGTAGTGGATGGGAAATAATACCATGGGGCATGGATTCACCCTGTGTTTGAGGAAGGGACGAGGGGAGGTGGGTTATCCGGCGCTCGCACTGACCGAACGAAACGCAACAAGAGCTTTTGTAAGTGGTAGAGCTACGCTGAAACTATTAATGGTTTCAGCATGAATGGGTCGTCTCGACCACTTACCACCCGACCCACAGAAAACCGACGTGAAGTAACAGTGCTCGCATTGATGAGCTTCGTTCGGTCAGTCAGAACAGATTAACAGATTACAGAACAGATTTAAAAATACTTATATAATCGTTTGGTAAGAGCACTGCTTACATTTGCTGACCAGGGGGAAGGGGAGCGGTCAGAAATTACAAAAATTCTGCTTACCTAATACTTGAACGGCCCCTTACCTAAAAATCAAATGTAAATACTTATCTATTACGGATAAAGAAATACTTGCGACATCTACATAAAGTATTAGCGAGGCGCCCTCGGTACGTCACGTAGGTGATTAGGTTGTTACCAGCGTAATTTTAGCAAGATAGCGATAAGATATGGAATTACTCTCTCGTGGAATTACTAAGGTAATCAACATGACGTCATAGCATACGAAAATTGAGTAATGATCACTCAGATGTACCTAATCTCGATCGACGTAGATATTAATCATGCAATGGTTTTTAATATTTGTTGAATAAATTCAAATTATGGAACACCTAAGATAATATTCGTTAAGATATTTAACGTACTTTGAAATTACCATGACTCTCTGATTTGTACCTATATCAGGACTAACAAATCTTGGTGACTTCTCAGATAGGTCGTGAATTGCATATATCAGGCAACAGCGCAAGCCGAGGTATGCCGTGCACCCCTGAGCTAGTGGTCAAAATAAAATCGACTGAGTGCTTTAAGCGCTCGCCTTAGTAGTCCGGTGAAGCTGTTAAGACCTTGCTTGGTCAATAGTGTAGTCAGTTCGAAAAAGAAAACTTGGTGACTTAATATTATGCTCATGCAGCACGTCAAGGGAGTGAATAGTGAATTGTATCAAACTGCGATCGCCTCTCTCCCTTTATATTGCCAATTCCAAATGATCTCTGTGCGAAACAAAAAAGTTTGAAAAAAAAGAGTTATGGAACACCTGATGCCATATATATATATAGATGTATAGATTGATAAATATATACACATAAGCGAATTTTAAATAGATAAATAGTGTTTTTTGACAGAGTTTCTAAAAATGCCCATTGTCTGCGCCCATCTTATAGAAATCGGTAGAGCATTCCATAGTCGGACAGCCTGGATTGTGAAAGACTTGGCGCTGAAACTAGTGGAATGAGCAGGGACTTCTAATGTTAAATCATCTGATGACCTTAAATTTCGAGCATGCCTATCGCACAGGAACTGAAAACGATTTTTTTAAGTACAGAGGAGCGATAGGGTTAAAGAGAGTACCGTATAGAAGATAAAGAGTGCGAGCGTTCCGGCGTAGCCTCACAGGGAGCCATTTTAGTTTTGTTCGAAATTCTGATATGCGATCAAACTTACGCAAACCAAATATGAACCTAATACATAAATTTTGTAGTCGTTCCAGTTTATCAAGTTGAGCTTAATATTTCTTGAGTAAATTCTAGTCGTAGAACACCCAAGATAATGTGCGTTAAGACATTTAACAGACTTTGAAATTACCATGACTCTCTGATTTGCACCTATATCAGGACTAACAAATCTTGGTGACTTCTCAGATAGTGCACCCTTGAGCTAGTTGGCAAAATAAAATCGGCTGAGTGCTTTAAGCGCTCGCCTTAGTAGTCCGGTGAAGCTGTTAAGACCTTGCTTGGTAAATAGCGTAGTCAATTCGAAAAAAAAAAATACTTGGTGACTTAATATTATGCTCATGCAGCACGTTAAGGGAGTGAATTGTATCAAACTGCGATCGCCCCTCTCTCCCTTTATATTGCCAATGCCAAATGATAACTGTGCGAAATAAAACAATTTGAAAAAAAAAGTTATGGAACACCTGATGACTAACATTTTCAGGGTGATTTTGTTGAAATGCCGGGTGCATTTTGCATTAGCTGTGTGTGTCTCAGTATGTGATAAGTCGATAAAAAATTATAATTAAGAAAAAAAGGCAGGTGTATTTGTATGTACATCGGTATTATGTGAAATTTTTAACGTTACTTATATATTTTATTAGCTGTTAACCGTGGCTTCGTCCACTGTGGTTTCCCCAGAACGGTCACATCGATTTTCACTGGTAGATAGCGAACCTAATAAAAAGTAATTGAGGTTATTCTATTTTAGACTAACTATTACCCGCGACATTGTCTGCATGAAATTTAGCAAGATTTCAACTTATTCTTTACCCAATCGACCTTTCCACCATCGCACTGCTCGTCATCGGCAGGGAATTCATCCCCATACATTGGAACCGAAATGGTCTCGGACGGTCCGGTTTCAAAGGGGTTTCCTTCCACGAGCGATCCGGTTGTGCTGAAGTTTTTCCTGGAGACTACAGTATGGGGTGCTTCAAGGGGAAAATAAATAGGTTACTTAAGGGTTGGCAACGCGCATGTAACGCTTCTGATGTTACAGGCGTCCATAAGCTGCGGTGACCGCTTTTCATCAGGCGGCCCGCATGCTTGTTTGCTACCGACGTAGTATAAAAAAAATTCAAAAAATCGACACATTGCCATTTTTTAAATTCCCATATATTCACAGTTCTACATACTTACACATAACCGAATTAACGATAATACATCTTTTCATCTCATACCGTGCCTAAAGAAGATCGAAGTATTATGATAAAATCAAAAAGTCTCGGGCTGCGAGCCAGGCTTTTAATAACTCGTTGGGGTCATCTGTAGCGCCCTTGGCCGCAGTGGCATTGTCTTTCAATGTGAACCCGTACTTGCCCTGACTGCGTTTATTTACCCTTAGGGAGAAGGTGACATTAGAAAGGTAAACATTCAAGATATCTCTTCTACATATATAATTATTTTATTATGTCAAAAGCTTACGGTTCACCGCGATTATGGTATCCAAATATAAATGTGAATGTGGATCTGTTAGTTATGCTTTCAAGTCGTAACAACTCAACTGGCCATCATGAAACTTTGCATACACGTTGTCAGGGGTACAGAAGAATACATAGGGTACCTTTCATCCAAAAAATCAAAATCTATATTAACACTAGCGAAGCTGCGGGCAAAAGCTAGTTTTATATATAAAAATACAATTTTGCCATAAGTTACTTTAGCATCGATGATATACGAGTATACTCGGTCATCTTTGACTGTATAACTCCTTGGTAGTGTTGGTTAGTATATTATACAGCAATTATGCAGCAGTAGTTTTTTAGTTTATGGCGAACAGATAGACAGACATACGCGGTAGGGAACTTTTATACTATGTAATGATTTCATTCGATGGCAAAATAAGATAAATCGCCTTTATTCAGTACAGTGCGTTGCTTAGGTCGTTGTTATAATTATAGCAACATTTATCCCGCGCGCAATAAATTTAGCATTTCGTACTTAGCGCGCTAAGTTAAATTCGCAAGAAGAGAACCTTTATTCCTTAGTATTTAATCAACTAACTCAGTTTATAAATCAACATCGAATTATTCATTATAGTGCTATATAAACATTAAATTAAGAACTATGTGTGCAGATAGCGGGCAGAGAGAACTGCAATTCTTTTGTTTTATTCTGTTTTAAATTGTAGTCCATAGACAAATAGAGCGCTCAATAAGGTACGATATAATCTCATTGATATGAACATTTAAAAAAACATCTTCACAAAAAAAACTTAGATTTTATAACCGAGCAATATAATTTCAAATGCGAGATATAAACTAAATTAGCTATTTAGACTCAGCAATGTAAATAATAGTTTTTTTAAGTGATGTTGCTAATTTATAGATATACTTACTGAGGATTACTGTTTGCAAGACAATAAGTTCAAGCACAAGTTTTGGTCAGTGAGAGCGCCGGAGGCTCACATCCCCTACCTAGCCCTCCTCTCTCCCCTCTCTTCACTCACCCCTACCACCAAATACAGGCTGGCAACGCACTTGCAACTCCCCTGGTGTTGTTAGTGTCTATGGACGATAGTGAGCACTTATCATCAGGTGACCCACGTGTTCGTTAGCCTCCTATGACATAAAAAAACCATTGTTGAAAGTTTATTATTTTTTATGTCAGGAAATCGCTCCCTCTCTGTAAATCCTAAAATAATAATAAACGATTGTGATCAAAAAACATAATGCCCATAGAGTTTTTTGTCCGTTCTTCTCGGTGACTGAGATATGTTCCGAACACGTGGTTGCATGTAAAACGCATAAAATGTATGCATTCTCAGAGCCTTTATTAATTGTTATTTCGACCGTTATCTAAATAAACACGTATTCTCAAGTTTGTTACACTTCGAAGTATGTTGCGATGCGATTTATTTGCTTTATAGCATGAGTAGTAACGTCAGCAGCCGCCAGCCAATGACCGCGGTTCGTTGCGAGCGATGACGTCACAAAACCGGCTATCAGATATGAGACGTATTAAAACCGCCCACCGCATTCGCACCTCACTTGCACAGGAGGAACTTGCGCCCGAGATATCCACTTTTAATGTTTATTATACCGGGAATGTTGATTAGAATTTCAAAACCCTCCCATAAAAAGGTTCACCTCAAAATGGATAACATTGATTTCGAGTAACCTTAAAATCATTCTAGAAAGGTTACCGTTTTTCTTTATTACTCAGAAGTATAGTTATGTATGAGATCATAATAAATCAGACAAATAATATGGAACTTACAACGGAGTAGTTATAACATATGTTTTTTTCTTGGCTCTTTCTTCAAATTGTTAGTATACTAATATAATATTTATTATATTAGTATAAGGAATACGGCACTGTATAGAATACTAGTGGGCGCCCAGAGGTCGACATTCGACCATAGTTCATAGATTTTTTTAAGTTTGAATTTTATTAGGGTTAATATCATTGTTGAATGTAGAATAAAAAAGGGTAATTAAAACGTAAGAGTAAAATAATACACACAGCCGAGCATTGCAACCTCTTTCGCAACCTTTTTTGAATTTCTTTATTGACGAATGTCAAATTGTCTTTTTTATTTACATGTGTGTATATGTTGTGTAAAATTGAAGCATTAATGTGAGTAATGCATATTTTAATTAATTTAATCTACTTCTAATGCATTTTATATAAAATAAATAGCTTTCTGCGCTTCTCCTCCATATAAATTTTAATTATGCCAAGTTTCACGTTCATCCGTTCGCGCATTTCTCTCAAAAAGGGATACAAAGTTTGGGCTTCACGATTAATATATAGATAACATTACATAGTATAAAACAAAGTCCCCTACCGCGTCTGACTGTTTACGATGAATTCAAAAACTACTGATCGGATTTTCATATGGTTTTCACCAGCCGATAAAGTGATTCATGAGGAAGGTTTTGGTATATAATTTGTTAAGGTTTTTTATCATAATTAGGGCGGGAGAACGGCTGCCGGGCCCGCTAGTATAACATAATATAATAGAATATAACATGTATAAAGTATAAAAAAATATTTATATGTTATTCTCTAAGCTATTTCAAAAATAACAAGTTCTGTTATTTCCTAGTAGGTAACTGTGTAAACAAACGACTTTTGTGATACCTTTATTAGGATAACCAATGCATATATGGACAGGTTTTGTATATATATCAATCTTGTATATATACATATATATACTAACAACTGATTTCAACGAGAATAGAACACTGGCACTTTCAAATTGTTCTGTTATTTCCTAGTAGGTAACTGTGTATGTGTGCGTTTTATTCAGAAATTAAACAAAAGATTTTTGTGATACCTTTATTAGGATAACCATATATGGACAGGTTTTAGTACATAAAATATAAAGGTACCAATCTTGTATATACACATATATATACTAGCAACTGATTTCAACGAGAATAGAACACTGCCACTGGCAAATAAGCAAACCACGGCTTGCCGAATAATAGATTAAAATTTAACAATACATACGAGCACATGAAATGATTTAACTCAGTCCTTCGGAGTTGCAACCAATTACAATTGGGTTTAGGACCACGATCTCTTTAGGTTTGGATTGCCAAGTGGTAGGGCTGGGCAATTTTGTCAACATCATAGCCGCTATAGTAGCTAATTTAGGCGGTTTATTCAGGTATAAGGATCAACCAAAGTCCTTATAGTCCATCCATACCAAATTAGGTGGCAACAACGCCACACACGTCACGCTACATTCGACACAGTGATCATTTAAGTTTGTCACACTACACGACCAATCCGTTTCTATCCAACTGCTGAGTTGCAAATATTATTTTTGGATGTCACTGTTTACTATGAAGCAGTCATCTTCCAATAAAAATAATATGAAAAAATAGCTTTAGGCTGCATTAACTCTTCTATATTGAAACATGAGTTTAAGGTAAACTTGTTCTACTTCTTACCCTTGTCCCACCTTGTAGGTGGTAGAGCCACGTTGAAGCTATGGTTTCAGCATCGGTCGGCTCGCCCGGGATACTACCACCCGAACCACGGAAACAGCGACGTAAAGTAATAGTGCTTCCATTGTAACGTTACGTTCGGTCAGTGAGAGCGCCGGAGGCCCATCTTCCCCCTCTTCCCCCTATCCGCCGTTCCACCAAAAACAGGCTGGCAACGAACTTTTTATTTTTTTGGCTCGGCGAAATGACTGTTCTGTGCCTGATTGTAAGCACAGTACAATCCAAAAACAATGGCGATCACCGATAGACATACAATCCATCGCCGGTCGCCGCTGTCATGCCGGCCTGCGTAAGTATCTCTTCACGTTGCGCTTGAAGGACCCCATATCATAAGAAGGAGGAAACACACTGGCCGGGGGATTATTCTACAGCTTCACGGTACGGTAAAGATAAGACGTTGCGAACTTTGTACGAACTTGCGACTCCCCTGGTGTTGCTAGTGTCTTTAGACGGTGGTGATAACTAAACACCAGGTGACCCACTTGTTCTTTCACCTCCTATGATTTAAAAAAAGTAGGGTTGGCACAATATATTTTCCCTTTCCACTCTTCGTTGTCAGATGTCGTCTCAGTATTCACACAATCCATCCATACCTTTTTCGATCTTCCTTTAGCCCTATATCCGTCGAAATTCATATTCAAGACTTTTATATTCACATGACTTTCATCTCTTTTCGTAATACGCCCATACCTGCTAACCTATTACTCCTCAACTTCTCTGTCACTGGTGCTATTTTTAAACTTTCTCTGACACACTCATTCTTAATTTTATCCATTCTAATTACACCACACCTTCATCTTAACATTTGCGTCTCTGCAACATGTAATCTTTTCTCATCCTTCTCTTTCGTGGCCCATACGTATATATAAGGAGTTTTAGTTAAACTAAGCAATAACAATCGAATATGGTGTGTTGACTGTCGTCATATATATATGATGAGTATAGTTGGTATCTTATCGCGGCTTATCTTCACAAACACGCATTATTTCATCATCAGTGCCTCATTTTCGTTGATTTGTCATTGTGTAACCAACAGCATGGATTATTTGTTGTTGATTGAGATAATTGACGGATTGTTCCGGTTTGTTTGAATTATTTTTATATGTGTTATCTTCTGTCCTCTTATTTCTGTTCCTTTGTTTCAGAAAGAACAGGTACTGTTTCCTCCTACTGTCTTTATGTACGCATGGTTATGTAAAAAATAAACAAACGATTTGTGTTATTCTTTTACTGGGATAATGTATACATATATGGAATATTTTTAATACATAAGATATTAAGGTATTATTCTTATGTACAGACTTATATATACTACTATCAACTGCCTCCAACTTCAGGTTACATTACGCTAAATAACAATTAAATATAATTTATTTATTATAACCTGGCTCCATCTACTAGTGATCTTTACTAAAACAGTTGCATGAAAACGTTTTGAATAAAAAATCACCAATATGTTCCAATTTTCATGGTAATTGGTAAAACTATGTTGGAGTTTATAGATGTAGGATATAATCTTTATGAAAATACTATTTTCTTATCATTTTTTACACTTTACGAACTTACTAGTTTGAAAACTTGATATTTGTATTAAAATGTAATACTTTTATTATCAATTATATTGAGCATTCTGATCAGTGGATTTAAGCAAGGCTCCACTTGCTTAAACAAAGTCGTCGCGTCATCTGTCGACGCGTGCTTACGTTTAAACGATTTACATGGAATTAGTAGTTATACATGGACTGTGGATGAAGATGAGGTATGGAGGCAGTAGAGTGAATGGGTCTGCCTAGAAATATGGTAACAACCGCTCAAATAAAGAGTTCTACAGATCAGAGGTGAAACTTATAAAACAAACAATTCTGTTTGTTTATTCCATTATATGATAATCATCCATTTACAAAATAAATATTTATGTTATTATAATGTAGAGAAGGAGGTAAAAATAAACACGCGTTTTTACAGGAGAACCTGTTCTGAGAAGGCTTTCTTGCTATTTCCGGCAAATTTTATAGACTCACACATACATAAGATTTATCCTTGTTTTTCTAAATATAAATACAACAACAGCAATATGCATGAATAAGAACAAAGCTGTAGGTAGTATTACATGAATGGCACAGAACTATTCACACAGATGTTCGTACAGACGAGCTGACGTTACGAGCCATCGCTGATCGCTGACACATTGACGACTGATCAATATCAAGTGAAACCCAAAACAAAGCGACACCGAGGTGAAATCATTCAGCACCCAAAGTTGGTGAATGTGAGAGCGCGATGACTGGTGCTGCGTCGGGGCGGGAAGGGGGTCTACAGTGGGGGCGGCAGATTTGCGAGGAGGCTTCCGCGGGCGGGGTCAGCGACCTCGCCCCCCGCGCGCCGGCGCGCCGCCAATGTCAGGGCCGGTGCAGCCGCGGTCAGCTGACGTCTGGGGACGCGCGGGGGACGGCGCGACTCGATGTGCAGTCGTGCCCCGAACGCCGTCGGAGGTGCACGCTCCTCCGACGCGGATCGCGCTATTTATAGGAGCAGGCGGTGGCGCCGCGCGCTACTCTGGCGCCAGGGCTGTCCTCAGCGAGTCAGGTACCTGAAGTAGCGCGCGGCGCTCCCGCCGATCCCGACCGACGGCAGCTCAGAGCCACTGCAGCGACCGCCGCACGCCCATTGTACTTCATCAGGTGCTCTGGTGATGATGATTCCAGGCGCTTGTTGGAGTACACTTACCGTGTCGGCGGCTCTCGTCCGGCCGCTCATAAATACTGTGCTTCTCATCTCCTGGCAGGACACGTGGTGAAGGCGAGCACGTGGCGTGTGCGGTACCCTGCCTGCTCGAGGTGAGTAGGCGCGGAGACAAAGAGTTGCGGTGAGTCATACGTTAATCACGTCGGTTGATGACCGCTGCAGGCTGCACCCCGGTCCCCTCCGAGACGTGCACCCTTGCCTCGCTCCTCCCGATACATCCTCACACCTAAAATCGCACATCACATTTGCATTGGTCATCGAACTCTCCGCCAAATATGTACAAAAGCAGCTCAAACTGGTTTACACATACATTTCGACGGCCACGGCAACCGAACAGCGCTGCCGCCGTTTTCCTGTATGTTGCTTATGGGCCTCAGTCAGTGTTATACGTCGCGAATAGTTTCACTAATCTCTCAATATTTCATAGACGAACAAAAACATTGTTCCATCAACTAAAAAAACACATTAGTAACCATAATAGGCAGCTACCTACGTTATAAGAAAAAACGTTTAATGGTATTGTGTGTTGTGTTTCATATTTCGCGTATTTTGATTGCATTCCAAGTACTTAGACGTTATACCTACGTACAGTTGTTACGACGAATTTCTCGTGACGTCACACCGACGCCTTGATATTTTCCATCCATGTAGTCACTACACAGTAGATTTCGAAAGGCGATTGCTTTACTTACGACTGAAAAATCACTAGCGACCAGACGCGCCGCACCGAGATAACAGAAACGAACCTATTTGGACTATACACACGCGACAGAAGTACCCACGATACGATAGTTCGCAAAAATGTGTCTCTGCAACAGATACGAAATCGACCAATAAAAATACACGTCTCGGGTGGATGACTCACAGGAATGCGTCTAATTGTCCAAGTGAACGTTGCTCGTGTTCGATTTCAAATTAACGAGAAATGAAATCGAGTTACGTTAACACAATTTAAACATAAATATATACAACAAAAAATCCTTCAATCAAACAAATTCTTCAGTCTAAAGCGACTGACTTGGCATTAATAAAACGCTACTTCTAACTGATCGTAATTTTCTTTGGTTTATTCTTAACTTTTTTAATTAAATAGTCTTAAGTTTCGCAGTCGAGTTTCATGTATCAGTCAGCTTCGTAGCGAGTGATCACCATTAGAGTGCAGTGACACCGACCACTCAATGTGACTCAGTCCACAACAAAGACCGTTTGTTAAATACAGACCAAAAAAGATACCACCGAGAAAATCATTATACACGATTTTGCCGGCTGATTGAATCGTGTTTTTTTCTATACTGTAACACTCCGAAAAAAACTATATCAAGGGAGTAAGTAGTACGTGTAAATTGCGACATCTATTGTACGAATAGACTCCTATTTTATAGCAGCATTATTTGCATTTTATCGTCTAGTTAAATTGATATCGCTCGTTCGTTTGATTCACTCAGTGTCTCGATGTAAAGGACTCTTGTGACATCTATTTTTAAGCCAGCACATATGGAAATTATAAAGGAACGTTAGTTGAAAGCGATATCTAGATTTAGGAGCACAACTCAACTCATCTGAACC
>MU158743.1:830421-868330 GCA_015888305.1 Antheraea pernyi | reverse complement strand
GAACCGCTTATGAGTCACTCGTGAACTCTGCAAGTTCATTTTGAATGTTCTTGTTTATTTTTATTTATCTGTTGGAGAGTGCTTCTCGGTGTTTATTTTCTGAAGAGTATGTATTTATTTGCAGAACGTATGCTTTTTCAAAAGCGCTTTCTAATCATTAATTGACAGAACAATAAAAGTACAATGAGTATTGTATTGTAACTATTGTCCGCGAGTTTGTTTTTGTGAAAATGGCTAAGTTGTTTCTTTGGAACCATGAGTTATATAGATCAATCAGTTGTAGGTTGCCTTTTATCAGCGTTTTGTTAAACATTATCAATATTGCTCAGCCTCTACGGACAAGCGTTAATATGGTAGAATAGATAATATTTCCAAAAGTTCCACGGAAATCTTTTTAAGCATTTCGGTGTTCAGCATGAACAAACAATAGATACTAAAATATTGTGTATATACATAGAATTCTTATGAATGCAAAATCATATGATGTCATTAGATACTAGTTTATTATATTGCAAATATAGTGTTGAATTCGAGATTATTTATTGATCGTTTCATATGTTAAACCTCAGAGATTGTTTTGAATAAATTTTACCGTTATTAGACACCAAGGAGAGAATTGTCTGAATTGTCAAGCTCAATGTGGTACTACATACAGCTGAGTCGTCGCTCAACATCAATTGAGCTAACGATCGGACTTTAGTAGTGTATAAAGTATAAAAAACACATAATTTATCTCAAAATTTAAATTATTCGAAATTTCGCACGAAACTTTCGCAATCTAGTTCATGTTTCAAAGCCGTCGATTCATTCTCATTATTCGTAACCTTAGCAGAATTACTTACTACTTATATACTAAGAATTAATGTTAATAGTCTGCTTTGTGTTTTAAAGTATTTCAATCGTCAATTTCGTTGCCATATTGTCTGTACTAATGTTATATGGAGGGTTTGTTTGTTTGCTTGAACGCGCTAATCTCAGGGAGTACTGGTCCGATTTGAAAAATTATTTCAGTATTAGATAGCTCATTTATCGAGGGAGACTGTATATCATCACGCTAAGACCAATAGAAACGGAGTACCAATGAAGAAAATTTCATAATTGAGCTATCTAATACTGAAAGAATTTTTAAAATCGGACCAGTAATTCCTGATATTAGCGCGTTAAACCAAACAAACTGTTCAGCTTTATAATGTTAGTATAGATAATGTTCTAACGTTAATCATCATTATATAGTAATATACGTCGGCCATTGTAGACACGTTCAGCGACTTAACTATCAGCCGTAAGAGCGGTGTTTTAATTAACGAGATATATTTAAAATTGCTAATTAGTAAATTACCACGCCACGCCAAATTTATTACGATGTTATAAATAACCGTGGACCATGTCGCATTTTTACTAAAACTCTCTAAAAATATACGTACAATTATTGTGAGACAAAAACTCGAGTCGAACTAAATATAACGTATCTATTTATTAATTTGTTTTTTTTTTTTAAGTTTTATCGCAAATAATACCCTATCTACATAATTCTGATGAGCTATTTTCTCGTTTAGTTTACCAGATTTCAAAGGAATATAATTACCCACAAATTTCTCAGAAAATTCAATTGTGTGTGAAATTGACATGGCTTAACCAATTACTACGAGACTTTTACAAGCGGGTAGGATTTCGCAGTGAAGTATTTATCTATATCGCTTTTCCATTGATGCAAAATTACAAAAACATGCAGCTCACAATTTCTACAAATAAAACAGGTGGTTCTTATGAATTAACGAAACCATTTTCAGTAGCAGTAGCTAGTTCACAATAAAGAAAATTATTATGCGCTTTATACTGTTTTCTCTATAATACCTAAAAGTAATGTAACATGGGAATTCAATGATAAAGCCATAACAGGACTCTAAAATATAGATAGGCTTTTCAGCAGTCTAGGGATACAGGGATACAATTTTTTTGGTAATTTTGACCACAATAATAAATTCAAATATAAGGCCATCTAAAACCGAACTAAACATTGCTGGTACTATAGCAGTTAAACAGTTGATATTGAACACCTATACACACAATTAATAATCGTCACCTTGACCTCTCGGTTTAATTATCGTATTACCGATACTACCCCACTCCATCACGAGGCTTATTCGCCCGATATTTGACCTGTTAACCTGATATAGTAACTTAGCAGTTGATAAATATTGAACACCTAGACACACAACTAACAATTATGGCCTTGACCTCGGCTTAATTGTAATGTTACTAACGCTGCGCCACGATGCTAGCCTAATATTTGTCCTGCCAACCTGACATGGTAATTAGACCACTGGTATTATATATTGAAAACCTATCTACCTGTCGAAAATACAACAAATTATGATCTTGACTTCACGACTTAATTGGCGTGTTACTAACACGGCGCCACGAGACCTGTCAGTCTGGCACCTGACCTGTCACATATGTATTTAAATTAACCATAGATCAGAGACTGACTCTAGAACGAGTATTAAAAAGATACAGATGCTGAGCGATAGATTCCAACTTGATTACTGATTCTAATACAATAATTCTAACACCATAATATATAACACCAGCTGTGCTTGCGGCTTCGCTCGCTTGAACTTCATATTTATATCGAACGTGCTTTCTGTTAACCCCTCGGCTGATTTTTTAAGATCCAGATCTTAAAATGGCGGATCATGTTTATATATATCTAGCCAATTTTTATGGAGATTAAAATTTTGTATTATATAATTTGATATTGTTTAAGTTTTTCAAATTTTGGAATAAATATAGTATTTTTTTAACTTCTGCTGTCAACAGTTGTTGTCACACTGTCTGTTGATCAGTAGTGATCATAAGGTCCACAATCGTTTCTATGGAACTTAAACCCTTATGATTTTGGACAGTTTAGGGGTTAATAATGCTTTTTAAAGATTTTTTTTATACGTTATAGGTTTTAGCGTTTGACCACATTCTGATATGATGTTAAATGACTATGTGCTTTAAGAAGGTAAACACCGAAGGAGACCGGCTCTCGAGGCCAGCTGCCAAGACACCAACAGATACTTGGCGTCTAATTTTCATCTTGAGGGTGGTAGCTAACCAGGCGGACTTAGAAAAAGCCCTACACCACGATATGGTTTCATCGCGTTGTTTTTTTTTAACAAAAGTGCCGACTCGATTGCAAAGATTCGAACATACGTCCATCGACGCGGTGTCCGAACACGCTATCAACTAAGCCATAATCGCTTCATGATGTATTTGTAAATATTTTTGCAGCAAACAAACTTGATGCCATAAAGCCCCCAATATATTGAATTATTATTAAGAAATATTAGTTTTTTTATGTCGTAAGAAGCAAACGAACGGGCGGGTCACCTGATGTTAAGTGATCATCGCCGTCCACAGACACTTGCAACACCGGGGGAGTCGCAATTGCGTTACCAGCCTGTTTGGGGGGACGGAGGCTTATCCCCTTAGGAAGGACGGGAGAGAGGAGGGAGATGGGCCTCCGGCGCTTTCACTGACCGAACGAAACGCAACAATGCAAGCACTGTTACATCACGTTGGTTTTCTATGAGAGGGTGGTACAACCCCGGGCGAGCCGACTAATTTAGATTATTGTACATATCGTACATATCGGATTTAACATTTTATTTTGTCACATTAAATCTGTTTATAGGTATAAACGGTATGTAATTTTATGGTACTGTTGATTTTTAAGTGATTTCCGTTTTAAACAATTGTGTAATATTATATTGCTTTATATATTGAAGTGAAACTTCTTTAGGCGCATGAGGGTAAAATTTTTACAGATGTAACGTCACGCAGGTATGCAACGGAAGTGACGTCATTTACAGTAAACGCAGATTAAATAAATAAAAAAACTTTTTATTCTTTTTTTTCTTTTTCTTGGTTTTATAAAAATAAACAAGACTTATAAATTAGTTCGCCAAAGAAGTTTCACTTCTGACATGTGTACTATGTACGCACGCACTTTTTTTTTAATTTAATGATTAATGTTACAAAAGTAACAGTAGCATTTATTTATATTTTCTTACAGCTTCCCTCAAAAGTATGGCTCCTCTACGTGTCATTGGTTAAAACTTATTATATTCATAATAACTACACAATTACAGTATATAAGCAATTTACCACTCGACAAAAGTTTTGATTGATTTCATACTACTGTTTTCTTAGTCGAATATAAATTAACATCTACATTCTTTCGTCATGTTTCCACTCTTTCGAGGTACTGCTTTTCTTTAATAATGTACTTCCATTTATAAAAACTTGTAAATATCTCTCAAATATCTCTTTCTTTTATGATATTAATTTAGCTGAAGTTTCCCTAACAATTGTAAAATCTATACTAATATTACAAAGAGGTAAAGTTTGTGACGTTGCGGGGGTAATCCCAGGGACTACTGGTCCGATTTGAAAAATTCTTTAATCGTTATATAGCTCATTTATAGAGGAAGGTTAATAGGATGTATAGGAAAGTATCGAGTAGTTTCTGTGTGTTGCGTTCATAATGGCAAACTTATATCAATTTTGTATATAGTTAATAGTATAAAAAGGAGTAATAACATATATCACGGAAAATATTTAATCAAATAATGAAATGATCGCTTTGCATATTTTTGGCGAGCATTTATGAAACAATTTTGGTTAATTTAATCCATTCAATTGACGTCATGTTACACAGTTATTAATTTTATTATCTGTTGTTTTCATTACTAATGCTCCTAATTTTTTATTTGTAATTTTAATCGTAAAAACCTAGTTTATTACATTTTGCCAAACACATCACTCGAAAATGATCTATATTGTAATTTTATTGAAACGAACAACGAAGCATGTATCTACCCACATATTTTCTTTCTTTCTTTTATGATTTCTGTAGACATTGTGTTATGTATTAGGTACACAATTGCTAACGTTATGGTAGTTATTGATTTGATCATTCTAGGGTTCCCAAGAGAAAAACTCATTGCAGCATTCGGGACATAGTTACAGTGACATACCTACCACAAAACGAAATATCTTTTTGCGATAGGAAAAAACAAATCTCCAATGTATATTCTGTCAGGCTACCGATGATATTGACAATTTCCTTTGGGATTATTCCTAGGAATTGCGCCAACAAATACTCTCGGAGTATTTGAGGAACGTAGGAGATGTTTATTTTATTTTGGGGAAATCTATAACTAACGAAAAATCGTCTCATCGATTTGTTTGTTAATTACTTGAGATTATTCCATCTGTCGATAATCAATTATACTCTGTTTGACATCAGGCACTGTGTCGTCACTTTGCCGTGTCAATAAAAACAGCATCAACCAATAAACACATGCTAATCATTGCATTCGATATGTATAATCTCTGATATAATATACAAATACTTTTTGTATCTAAAGTTGTAAAATGTTTAAGTAAATATTTTAAACGTTTTCGATGCAATACTTAAGTATTAGGTACGTGATAAGTAATAATCAATAAGTACATTCGCGAAACATTACACTTATTCATACAGTTGAGAATTTTATACTATGTACTTCCATATACTGCGAAGTCGTCTGGTATGTTGTTGAATATTCGTCTAATTTGTATCAAATACTGGATCTATTCTATTACAATCAATAATAATATTAGCCTATAGTTGTACCACTAGTGGACAAAGGAGGAGAGATAGTAAATTTCAACACTACATGGTATATAAGTGAGATCAAACTAATAAAAATATTGAGCCGTCACGGGACGTCTGGCAGATGTAAAACACATGTGTAATTTAGTAAACAATACTGTATACACTCTAGGTATGCGAGCTCAGTGCGGCAAGAGAGATTGCGCCCAATCGCTTGAGCATGGCATCGCGTCGCCACGTCTCGCCATGCCAACAATCAGGATTACCCTTACTTATAGATGTCTCACATCAAAAAACTATAAATTTTTTACAAACGATGATGCTAAAAGAATATTCTTAATATATTCCTCATGATGTTTTCCTTCACCGTCAGCCGATAGCGTACTGAAAAACTCGGTGATAAATCCGTCACTCGTAATAATTACTCCGCAATGACTTCTCATTATTCTTCGGTGTTCTTTATTATTCTTCACATTACTAAATTACTTTTTTCTGCTCTCGTCTCACCTAAATAGCGTTGGAACAATTTTCTTCCTTCGTATCTGCACTATAAAATTATTACGTGTTAATCTTATTGCTTTCAACGCAGAACTAACATTAACGAAGTCATAATATTTTCACATTCAGTAACAATAAATTACGTGGTGTTTAGACTATTTAATAATAGTTTTAAAAATATGAATTACTAACACCGCTCGCGACTTTTTCCAGTTTTTTTTAATGTAAAACGGGTAGCGCGCCACCTGTTATAAAATGGTCGTACTAAGTCAGAAATCTTGAAAGTTTCGCATATTCGTTACAGCAAGTTTGCCAAAAATGATTTAGCATTACGATAAATTTATTAATATTCATTTTTATATAAGTAAGACTACCTGTGCTCGAGGATTTACACACATTTGTTATAACTTGTTGCTATTATTATTTATTATCTATACTTCTATACAAATATTATAAAGCTGAAGAGTTTGTTTGATTGAACGCGCAAATTTCAGGAACTACTGGTCTGATTTGAAAAATGATTTCAGTGTTAGAGCCGAGAAAGGCTATATATCACGCTAAGACTACTAGGAGCAAAGCACCAATAAAGAATGTTTCAAAATCGGGGTTAACGTATGTATTATTTAAACTTAAATTTTCACTTACTACGTAAAGCAGGTCGCGAGTTAACGTTCAAAGTAACTATTCCACGCGGACGAAGTCCGGAACAGAAGCTAGTAATCAATATTTAATAGTAATACTGCGATGATATTGTCTGTTTTTAAATATTAACGTATTAATTTTTATCACAACCGGTTGAACGACATATTAGTCAACATATTAAAGCGCCATCTATTAGCGGATTGTAGTAAACTGAATACTAGAAAAATATTGTCCATAAAAAAACAGGTGTGTACAGTTCAGCGCTGTATTTTATCAATCTCGTTTATATTTATATACTCGATACAATTTCAAACGAAGCGTGAATATTCGAAGAAGTGCTTCAAGATTTTAACAAAAGAAGACAAATAGGTAAGTTACGTTGTGCTTGGAATGAATAAAAATTCAATAAGAAATCGGTTTTTTTTTTCTTTATCTAACGAAATATTCAACGTGGTCGGAGCATTGTTATCCGTTACTGTCCACTGGTTTTCGAATGTGCCCGTAGCCTGCTGAATTTAGAGTTTTTACCGTCCTCTTTTGACTGACTATTGCGTGTTTTATTTCCTCGAGTGAGTTTATAACTTTATAGTAATGACATTCGAATTCGACAGCGCCTTGTTAAAACTTGGCTACATAGCTTATTTTTGACTGCTGCCTCGTCAATCCACCCGTATCTAAGCAAAATATAACTTTCTTTTTCACCACCGATATTGAGAATATGCCATCTTACTTCCACAATTTATCTAAGACAGTGTGGCGTTACAAAATTCCTTTACGTATGTGTGCGTTATCGTGCCATTTGTTTTGTCAAAATATCATGTAGGTAACGTATCTACAGGTTTTTAGTTAGAACTAGTAGGCGCCCAGTGGTCGATATTCGACCATAGTTCATTGATTTTTTAAAGGGATAAATATTATAATAATAGATGTATGTTATAATATCATTGTTGAATGTAGAATGAAAAAGGGTAATTGGAACGTAAGAGTAAAATAATACATACAGTCGAGCATAGCAACCTCCTTCACAACCTTTTTTGAAGTCCTTTATTGACAGATGTCAAAATGTCTTTTTTATTTACATATGTGTATATGTTGTGTAAAATTGTAGCAGTAGTGTGAGTAATGCATATTTTAATTAATTTAATGTACTTCTAATGCATTTTATATAAAATAAATAGCTTTCTGCACTTCTCCTCCATATAAACTTTAACTATGCCAAGTTTCACGTTTATCCGTTCACGCAATTCTGTTAAAAAGGGATACAAAGTTTAGGCTTCACGTATTAATATATATGATGATATTATTGCTTTATAGTTGGCATCTTAATTACGCTATATAATGTGAAGCACGCATAAATCATACTTAAATCCGTGAACAACAGCGACGTTTGGGTTTGAATTACCACAAAAAAATTCTACCGTTTGGAAAGATATTCTAATTTTAATGGTTTGAAGAATAATAACTAAGCAAATATTCTAACAATGCCGTCTTATTTATTTTATACATTTATAGATAAATAGACAGAGACAACAAAATAATTATATCTTCCTCCTCTGTTTTTCGACCGCCATTTCTTTTTTGTTTAATATACACTCATCAAAAAAGTCTGAGCAACATGTACTAATTTAAATTTTAGGATGGTTCTTCACATTATAACGTTGTATTTTATTTTTAAAATAATATCTTTAGGGTTCTATGATGTAAAAATAACAGCTGTTGCCTTTATAAGTTCTTTTAATAACAGAAATGAACAATATTATAATATACTGTAGAAACTAAGATACATAAGAAACTAAACTTTTTTCTTACAAAATGAAATTTCTAAAGAAAATGTATTTATTGTGAAATAATAGAACAATTTAATACAAAGTATGGTCTCCTCTGCTATTCAGAACTTGTCGGCAACGATTATTCATTGAATTCCTTTGAAATTGAAAACCTCCAGCTGTTGGGTTGTTGTCGCTCCGTCCAAGTCCTTCAAAACACGTCTCTGGAGCATGTCCCATGCGTGCTCGATGGGGTTGAGATCTGGGGATTGTGCAGGCCAGGGCAATACCCGGATGTTCTCCGTTGCAAAGTATTCACTGGTTCGCCGAGCTGTATGTGAACGCGCATTGTCATGCATTAACCTAAAATCGGAGCCAAAGGTTTGTGGAAATGGGTAGACATAAGGTCTGAGAATATCCTCAATGTAATTTTCAGCATTCATGTTTCCATTTACAAAAACGAGCTCAGTTCGCCTGTTCTTCATAATACCCGCCCATAAAATAACTGTTGAGCCGCTGTATGGATGAACTTCCTGAACGCACCTGAGCCTTTCAGTATTTCCGGGCCGACGATACACTCGCACCCTTCTTGTATCAGGCTTAAACCCGAATCGCGACTCATGGGAAAACATAATTTTATCCCATTGTTCCTGGGTCCATGTTGTGCGTTCTCTACACCATTCATATCGACGAGCGCGATTCCCGTGACGTATCAGTGGTCACCTGATTGGGCGTCGAGCTCGTAGGTCGTACTCATGCAGTCGATTTCGCACAGTTTCAGGACTTACATCAACGCCACTTGAAATTTGTAGCCTCAAACCTATCTCTCGAGCGGTTAACAACGGCTGGTGTCTTGCAGTCAGTTGTATGTATGTACCGGGTCGAGTGGTTGTACTCCTTTTACGGCCTGGATGCTGTTCAGCGGGTTCTCTTGTATTATTGTAGCGCTGCCAAAGACAACAAGTAACACTTCTATGAATGACAAAATGACGAGATACCTGAGGTTGATTACTTCCCGCTTGCAACATCCCTACAGCTCTTTGCATTTCATCTGCCATCAAATGACGTCGCTTCATGACGTAAAGAATATCTAACAATTCAATTTTGTCGCTAACTTTATTTAAATGGTTGGTAAAATTATAAAATCAAAACTAAATGTAGCAATTAAAACGCACTTAAATTCAAACAAATTCGCAGTCATTTGAATTTTATGAAAAAACAAAACATAATCAAATTTTTTTTTACAATCAGCCAGTATGTCATCAATAACAAAAAAGTTTACTTACCTACGCACTTTGTTTGAGTAAATACTTAGAAATTAATTAATATAAATGGTCAAATTTGTAATATCACGCATGTTGCTTAGACTTTTTTGATGTGTGTATATTGTTAAGCTTTAAGGTTATCATGAAAAATGATCGGATTTTGATGGAATTTCGGTTATCGGTAATGTTTGAATTGTCTGTTTTCGCTCCGACTATTGCACCGACTTTGTTTTTGACTTACAAATAAAATACTAGGAAATATAGAATACTTCTGAGGGTAACAATTACCTGGGGTACACATCAATAAGTTTTTGTATAGCGTCTAAGAAGTATTTATAAAATTTCGTAAACTTAAAATCTGTTAAAATGCCTTAGTATAAATAACAATGTAAAAATATACGGGATTATTTCGACATTATTTTCTCTCCTTAAACGAATCCATAAAATAATAGAAAATACATTTAATAATCGTTTAAGTCCGCAAGTTCAAGCCCAGAGATGTACAAACAATCTTTTTGGAATTCCCGTACATTATTTACTCATTTTATTTGGTAACAGATTCGAATGACGGAGAAGGAAAACATCGTATATCCTGACCACTATTAAAAATGTGACTGTGAGTTTGTTTGTTCGTTACCATTTCACATTTCAGCTACTCAACTGATAATCAAATTAAAAATTACAGAATAGTACATAGGATATCTTTCATCCAGGAAAAAAGTACTGTCCCCAAAGGATAGCTCAAATCCACATCAACGCGAGCGAAGCTGCTGGTAAAAACTAGTTGAATGAATATGGAATAAAATCCATTGGATTTCTCGGAGTTACATGTCTCCGATACGTCGTGTGTTGCCACATCCGTGGGATTCTTATAAGCTGACGTTATTATTAAATCAGAGCTTGTAATTGGCGAATTGTGACGGTATTAAAGATTTAAAGTATATATTTATTTAGTATAATACATTTCTAAACTGTGGCTCAATTGCACGGTCAATAAATTATGTGAATGGCTTTTATTATCTCGACAGTTCCACATGGCACGTTGAGCGTGAAAAATAGAGTGTATATCTTAGTTAAAATGAAGCTATTTTAAGTATATATCCTACTTCTGGGACGTAAGCCTTTATTGTGTTTTTTTTAACAGTATGTGACTAGTGTGGTTTTGATAAAAAAAATCTCTAGGCTTAAAAGCGAATTGACTTTAAAGTGTTGGTACAAAGAAATAAACACTCGCAAAAAAGTTTTAAACAAATTTGAAGATACCTTATCATCATTGAATGTGATATGTACCATAAGAACTAATAAAGTAATGCATTATTCCTACACAACACATAACAAAGTATTGAATACTCCATTATTCTGCTGTCAATTATCTGTTGTTCGTTGTTATTATTCATAATTGTCGTCCAGTGTTATCACAACGTGTGAATGAGCAAGCATTATCCAAAAACGAATAGATATGAGAGTAAGGTCAAGTCTCGTTACTTTCGCTCATAGTCTCCAAATATTCATTCGCTAACAAGTGACTCCGTAGTCCGTAGTAGTAGTTACAACTTTCAATACGATACAAAATAGCAAATCACCCAATAACAAAATAATTAACAACAGTTTATATATATACTAGATGTTACCCGCGGCTCCGCACGCGCTTTTTAAAAATTTATTAAAGAAATGTAAAATTGTAAGTGGGTGTGTACATTACAGAAACGCTTTTTCAAAAACATTTGTAACTACGATACGAACGCCATCTACTGTAACGTGTACATTAGATATATGAATACTAATAGTATATCGAATGGGATGGGATTTATCATCAGCAACATACCTGGAACTTCAACCTACTATATACCAAACTCAGTGCTCACTAACACTATATAAGAAAGTAATGAAAATCATAAACTATACATTATCAAACAATATATCTTAAATCTTTTATTTTATAGACAGATATAGTATGCCCATATTGTCGATATACTTAAGTTATTCTTATACGTTGCTATAATAACTGAGCTATGTAGAAGCAAACGTGGTAAATAAAACAATGTGGCCGCCAAATTGACCAAAAAGATGATATAATTCATATTACAAACAAATATATGTCTTTCAATTATGTATATTTATTTTTGGAGTCAGTAAGGCACACGTCTCACGCAGTTGTAACATATTTTTGATCAATTTCACACGGACGAATACATAGGTAGCAGTTAATCACTACATAGTGTACCAATTCAAATAAAAAAGGTACATTAAAATCGGTTCACAATTGACTAAAATATCGATTCACCCACTTACAATTTTAGATTTCTTTAATAAATTTTTAAATAGCGCGTGCGGAGCCGCGGGTAGCAGCTAGTACTCATATATAAAGCTGAAGAGTTTGTTTGTTTGTTTGGTTGAACGCTATGATCTCAGGAACTACCAGTCCGATTTTAGAAAATCCTTCGGTTTTAAATAACTCATTTATCGAGGAAGGCTCAGGCTATATATCATCACGCTAAGACCAATAGAAGCAGAGCACCAATGAAGAATGTTTCAAAATCGGGCACTTTTTTCCTTTTGAGAGATTTCGTTAGTAGTAGTAATAATATTCGTTCAATAGAATAGGCGAAGGAAATAATTCATACTGCCAATTCTGAAGTTATGTGGTAAGTATCAAAGCTAACATTTTCTAAGTTTATTTTGTTTTCCTATTCAAATAGTTCATACTACTTTTATTTCCAATTTCATATTTGTTCTTTATTACGTATTATAAAAATAAAGTTTGTGTATGTACAATTAAAATAACAACTTTATGATGAATGGATATGGCTACAAATGACCAAAAAAAAACTTTTATACTTTGTCTATATTTTTATATTATTATATTTTGTCTGTTTGTTTGTTTGTTCTGGGTAATCTCCAAAACGACTGGACCTATTTTAACGGGAATTTTACTTTTTACTGCCAGATAACCGAAATTATACGTTGCCATGGTAACGTGCTAAGTAGTAGTAATAATATTCGTCCAATAGGACAGGCGAAGGAATTAATCCATACTGCCAATTCTGAAGTTACGTGGTAAGTATCAAAGCTAACATTTTCAAAGTTTATTTTGTTTTCCTATACAAATAGTTTCTCAAAAGGAAAAAAGTGCCCGATTTTGAAACATTCTTCATTGGTGTTCTGATTCTATTGGGCTTAGTGTGATGATATATAGCCTATAGCTTTCCTCGATAAATGAGCTATTTAAAACCGAAGGATTTTCTCAAATCGGACTGGCAGTTCCTGAGATCAGAGCGTTCAACCAAACAAACAAACAAACTCTCAAGCTTTATATATTAGTATAGATATATAGCCGTTATTATGGTTTTTACTGCATATATAGACGAATAAGCGCTTGGTAACATGTGTAATAGTTCAGCCAATCGGATGAAGTCAGAAATAAAAAAAAACGTATGTACGTGTACTTTTGTACGCTTATAAGAAGTTACACTTCTTAATCTTAAAAAAGATATTAAATATAATTGATAACGTTCTAATTAAAAAAATATAATTAAATTTAAAAAGCTTTGAAATTAATTATCTATATATCGTGTTTCATTATGAACGCAACATTTTCTTATATGTAAATTAAATGCTAGTTGGCGCCGCGCCACTGTGTACTTGCTTTACATTGTCTGTGCCTTTTGTCTATCAGTATTCTTTCTGTGTGATTTAAAATATAATATATTTGATTATAGATCATACATTATGGTAGTATATACAGAATCAATTGAGATATAAAAAGAAATAGAATAAATTATTTATTAAATTATAATGTAATAAAAATAACTTACAATGTAAATAAATTAAAAAAGAAACCGACCGTTAACCTTAAACATCTATAAACCCACTTTATTATATAAAAAACCACTTTTATTTTATATTAGTTATTCTGGGCTAAGACGCAGCGGAAGCTCTCGGAAAAAATACTCCGATTTTAAAACATTTTTGATTGTTGCTCCGCTCCTATTGGTCTTAGCGTGATGATACGTAGCGTATAACAGTCATAAATAACGTGGCTTTATATAGGTAAAATAATTTTCAAAATCGATTTAGTAGTTCCTGATATTACCCCCTACAACGTCACAAACTCACAAACTTTACGTCTTTATAATATTAGTATATAGATTATAGCCCCTGCCTGCGACTTCGTCCGCGTAGTAATAGTTACTACTCTGGACTAACACTGACACACAGCAGAAGCTCTCAAAAAGAAAAAAACATCTCGATTTTGAAACATTTTTCATCTGTGCTCCACTCCTTTACTTAATGAACTATATAACACTGAAAGAATTATTCAAATCGGACCAATAGTTCCTGAGATTACCCCTTACAACGTCACAACGTCACAAAGTCACAAACTTTACCTCTTTATAATATTAGTATAGATATAGTCATAACAATAATAACAACTGACTTGAATATAGTTATCAGTTCTCACGAAAACTTGACAGACAAGTACCAACTAACTTCATAGTGTCGCTTTTAGGTTTCGGTGTGCGCGCGCATAGTGCACATTCATTGCCATCATTTTTCGCAAACGCACTTAGAGAAGTATAACTACAATAACCTATCACCATCTGTAGTGATAGATAGTAATAAATCTGTGGTGACAGTCACTACTTAGTATAAAACAACGTCGCTTTCTGTGTCCCTATATCCCTATGTATGCTTAAATCTTTAAAACTACGCAACGGATTTTGATGCGGTTTTTTTAAATAGATAGAGTGATTGAAGAGGAAGGTTTATATGTATATAACATCCATTAAATAGTGGAGAAGTACTGTTATTTTTGAGGTTTCTAATGTGATGTCGTAAATAATTACATAACCGATTCGATTCAGACGAAGTTGCACGGGTCAGTTAGTGTATTATACAAGAGAGTCCTCGGCCGCGTCCTTCTGTCTGTCTGTCATTGCGCGATAAACTCAAAAACTACAGAACGGATTTTGCGGTTTTCAGCAGTAGATAAAGTGATTCATGGGGAAGGTTTAGGCATATAATTTATCAATTTTTTTTTTATTATAAGTACGGGACAACGTCCGCCGGACCCGCTAATAATATACTTATAATATCATCTTTAGAGTGTTAGTGATTCGTTGTAAACAAGAATCCGAATGATTGATGTTCACAATAGTTTCAAATTTTCATCACACAAATATCTCTGGGCCTTGAGAAATACTAATTATTGTTGACCCTAAACTTAACCGCCTCAGTATGATAGATAAACCCTAAATTTGTAATCACTGGATATTAAACCAAGCGAATATTTGAAATGTTATCTTATCTAGATATTAAACGAACAATTTCAATTCAATATTCGTTACTTCGTTTTTTTACTTTACTATATAATTTATTCGTCTGGATAGTTTCAAAAGAAAAATACTCTGTAACGAAAATGGTTTGAAAATAAATACTAAACGAACTGTAATATTGTAACTGAACTGTAATACACTTTATTTATGTTTGTTTGTTTGAACGCGTTAATCTGAGGAACGATTAGTCAGATATGTAATTTTTTTTTATAACCTATTTATCGAGGAAGGATAACTTATACATAATAACACGCTACGACCCTTAGGAGCGGAGCAATTACCTTACAAAATGTCTGTCGGAAATAGATAAGCGAGAATTAACTTTTAATGCGAACTCCTTACGCGATAATCGTGCTTTATGCTGTTTGTGTAATCTTATTTACTCTAACGCAAGTAAAACCGCGGTTACAGCTAGTATTTCTACATAAGCACCATAGAAGCTTATTAAAATAAATATGGAAATTTGGCACACTTACAAGAAAACTAAAAGTCTGATAATGATTTTTGTTTTTCTTTATAATGACAAGGCGTCATTGACGAAATTGCCAGTATCTAGTTGTATAAGTACGTAGTAGATACTGATTTATAGGTTAGGGAAATCATGAGAAGTTTAAAGAAATGAAAAATATCATTATTAATGTAATTAATTAAAAGGAAAAGCAGCCATTTGTAATATATAAAGCTATTTATTACATTTATATTTAAAGTATGAAGTAAGGTAACAATGATCTCTTATGAATTACGATTTTGACGTACTATATGCCAGTGAACTGTGTACATACTGTAAATTTATCTTAATAATCGGACGAGCAGAAACAAAAAGGTCACAGCACTTTGAGAAAACAATAAATTGGGTGTTTTACTTTGTTGCGTCTCATGTAAATGTATTTTTATTTGACAATAACGCTGGTGGAATGGAACTGTCTTGATTTTTTGTTGTAGCCAAACTCATTTTAAAATTAAATCCTTAACATAGATAGCAAGCACTATGTGAGCGTGCGTACATACATACTTCTATTATACCTGTTTAAAATATCTAATAATTTAGTTTTTTTCCAAATTTATAACCTCAAATGGAAAACACCTTTTTGTTCTATTATTATATTTTAGGAGTTATTTTGGGGCGTGTTCGATGTAATATAATGATAAAATTAAACACGGACTTTGCAATCGAGACTTTTAATATCGACTTGTCTGTCGAGGAAAAATATATATCCGTTTGACATAGAATATGTCGTTCATTTTTTAAAAGGGCCAGAGACATTATTAATGGCCAGCACGCTACACCTATTTAATGAAGCTCTAATCTCAATTCAAGCTTCTATAATTTGATAGTTTTTAAATCCCTAATTGACTTCCTTCGTTTGGTTTAACAAAAAGTCCACATGACACTGGCAGAATAGTAGAATAGGCACACGGTGGCCATAGAGTAAAAAAAAACTTTAGACTGGAAATGGTGATTAAATCCGATCGAATAAAACGTCCGCGGGTTTATTTCGAGACGTATAACCAAACATACTTAATAAACATCAAAGGATACTTGCTTTCGATCGCCGTAGATTTTCTACGGAGTGACTACATTTTTTTTATTTAATTGAACTTAAAATGTATAATTACCTTTTTATAACAATATCACACATTGTGTACATACATACGTAACAGCCAAAAACACATGTGCGGGCTTTTGTTTATCTTTATACAAACATGATAAAATTTACGTCACGGTTTCGTATATATTGATAAAAACATATTACAATCTATTAAAACCGCTAATCAAAATTGTTTATAATTAAGAAGGTTTTGTGGTATCATGGCAACTACGTAATTTATCTAGACTATTTATTGGTTTTCTTTTCTTTATTGTAATTTTATCATTTTCACTTAACTCCTATAGTCGTTTTACCGAATTTAAAATAATAATAATAAAGTCATTTATCCCATATTTTAGGATACAGTTTTTAAAATTTGTTAGTGCTCTTAGTATATTTTTTTAATGTTTATCTGATGTTAAATGATCACCACCGTCCATAGACACTAACAACACCAGTCGCAAGTGCGTTGCCAGCCTGTGTTTAGGGGGAAGGCGGAGGGGGAGAAGAGAGTGGGAGGGGAGGTGGTCCTCTGGCGCTCTTACTGACCGAACTAAACGTAACAATGCAAGCACTATTATTTGACGTAGGTGTTTCTGTGGGTCGGGTGGTAGTACCCCGGGCGAGCCGACTCATGCTGAAACCAGTAATAGCTTCAGCGTGGCTCTACCACCTATAATTTCTTTGATTGAAATATGTATTTCTGATTAGGTAAAGGCCTCCTCCATCTTCTTACAAAGATTCTTGCCTTTGGTTAAGTTGGTCCAATAATTTCCCAGGAAGTAGTAGGAGACTATAGGAATTTAAGATATAGCGTAGTGATATGTAATCTAGATAATTCTCAGAAAATTTCTTTCTCTCGTCAAACTTGGTCAAGCCATATGTAGCATTACGTCGCCCAAATAAAAGACACATAATTTTTTTTTAATTTATTTATTTTTCCAGCAGTCTTATTCTGATATTATTTTAACTTTAGTGCAGCTGAAATAAAATATTAAAGCGAACAAAACAGGATACTATTATACTTAATTAGTTACAGCTAATTGTTAATGTTTTTTTTTAATATTATTATTATTTTAATTGTTAACTCGAATTTTTTGATATAATAACCTTAATGGCGGTTTCATTGTTATTTCTTTATAGCAATTTTTAGGTTGCAATTGTACAATGTCTCGCGTCGTAGCGCTCACGGACGGAAATGGATGAATCTACCGACACATCAACATTACTTATATTATTATGACTGATTTGTGACATTCGACACCATGAATCTTTAGTTTCTAGTTATCCCGCTAGATGATGATATGAGAACATCTCTCAATCGTCAGTCAAACGAGAAGGTAAAACCTATTGCTATCGCGATAGAATGACAGTGGAAATTTTCAATCACTAGTTGAACAACACAACACAGGTCACCCCCACATACACACAGATACACATATGGTGGAAAGGTTTTTATTTTTCCCTTATACTCCAAATGGGTTAGTTTAGATTAACCAAATTACCAGACACAAAATACACATTTGGAGTCGTGAGGCTAACATACCATGTTTGTCACAGGAATTCTTGTATGTATGAATCTAGCTTATTTCAGCTTAGACAGATCCGCGAAGTTGCATCCAAGCAATTGCCCAAGCCTGTGCTTGTTTCTAAGCGGCGAAGGTCCTTAAGCGCTCGCCTTAGTCCGGTGAAGGCCCGTCAGGCCGATATCGTAGTTCGAAAAAAAAAGGATGTAAAACCGGCAGGCTTCCTGTGAACCAACTAATGGCGTTGGCTTTCGGACTGAATATAAATAAACCTAGTTTATACAAACGTCAACGGCGATATTTATCTGATAATCTGATAAATACTTTTAAATATTCAATAGCGTAATTAATAGTCGGCATTTGGCCATAGAAACACCCAACAACAACCCGACCATCGACCGCCATATCGGCCTAAAAGCGTCTTGTTCGCTAAGTAGAAGCCGACGGATCTCGCGACCCAGAAATAGACATTACCGCAGAAAAACCAGTCATAGTGCCTCATTTATTTCAGTGTCAATTAGTTTATAAAAGTTTCCGAATGTCTTGTTCTATTTCTTAACTGATTCATCAAGTAACTGCGGTAAACATAAATATAAAGATATTATCTGTTGTGAGGGAGTATATAAATCAGTAATGTGTTTTATTATTTAGTTTGTTATTTGTTCCAAGTCGGCTGAGTGCCTTAAGCGCTCGCCTTAGTAATTCGGTGAAACTGTTAAGATCTTGCTAGGTCAATAGCGTAATCAGTTCAAAAAAAAAATCTTGTTCCAAGACACCTGCAACAACTTTTTTCACAAAAATCTAATACAAATTAGATTTACATTCGTATTTTAATTATGTATAGAAGAAGATTATTAAAAGAATATATTTTTTTAAATCGAAACATTATAAATGTTGACAAAAAATATTCGCAATTTGTAAACTTGTTCAAATGGTAAATAATAATAAAGCCGAAATTGTCGTGTTACCAATAATAATTCAAACGACAAAATAAGCATTCATCTCCCGTGGTCGCTCCGAAATAACTCGCTCAAGTCTCAATGTTACCCTTTTTTCACATCGTCAGACATCTGCGAATGGGAGTAAATGGCAAATAGAAGGTGACCCCTTGATTTATGATATTTACCTTCCAACTGAGAACTTTAACAATAACATATTACTTTAATCAAAGACTTTTATATAGCCAAGAGTAATATTGCAAAACATAGTCTGTACATTTGATGGTGCAACGGTAACACGGTTAGATCGGTCGATTCTACTCTTATAATTGTGCTAAGCTTTTGGTGAAGATGTGACCACAAGCCAGTTACTATCGGTCACTGAAAACCTTCAGAGGAACAACGATAGTTCCTTTTCAGCGTAATTAATACCAAAAACTTTCTGCGAATAGCTCTCTATAGCATCTATACAATTTATAGTATCTAGATAGTTCTCTGGTATCTATACTAACCATAGTACCTACGCTATCTATTCTATTTATACTATCCATATAATCTATACTATCTATGGAATATATATTATCTATATGCACATTTTATTTTACATTATGGCTATTAATCATTGCGTGTAGCGGAGGAAGTGCAATTTCTTTGGCTTGTATGTATTAAATTGTATATATATGAGAATGCTCATAAACTATATACTATCCGAAATCCCGTTGTATAAATACTCAACTATATATTTACTAATTTTTGTATACTATTAGACCAAATAGACACTTATACATATTTACACATATAATACTTACGTTTAACGCGTAACGCATAACGCGTAACGATTTTTTTTCCTATTGTGCCATAAGAAATTTCCCTTTAATAATCTGAATATTACATTTTGAAGCCGACATTTGGATATCTCTTAGCTCTTTTTAAATAGATGATTAGGTAATAAGACTAAACTCAATAGCAAATCTTTTTCTTAGATCTAGCGTGATAGAATATTCAGCAATTTTTTTTCATAATTTTAAAATTAAGTATAAGACAATATACAGGCGTTATAGTCCTCAAAGATACAGACGTGCCTACTTTAAAGGGTATACTTAACAAGTTAATAGCAACCCACTGCTGAATCGAGGCCTCTTTTGGCACATAATTGTGAAAGTATTCTGACTATAAAATACAAAATTGATCAATAAAGCTTTAAGATAACTTCTAAATTATTTAATCTTATACGTAATACAATTTTCATTATATTTCGCTTGAGATATATGCTTATTTTTGTCATAAATCTAGGCTATATTATTATTGAAGTCACAGATTATAAATTAAATTTTAATCTGTGGTCAAAAGGTCAAAGTACGTTTGACTGATGTAATTTTGCCAGGCAATTATTGAAGAGGTTATAATATTTACTGTTGTCAAGAAGCGTAAATACAGCGATAATTTTATAAAAGACAATTCTCATACACACTCGAAGATATACTCATAAATGTCTATGTGATCTGTACCTTCGTATCGATCAATAAAACATGCAGTTTATTAAAGATCGGCTGAGTATTTAAGGCATGAATGCGAAACAAACGGAACTCACTATCGCTTTACACAACAAATACAAAACATTACATATTACAAAAAAAGTCCTCTGGCACGTCTGTCTGTCTGTTCGCGATAAACTCAAAAACTATTGAACGGATTTTCATGCGGTTTTCATCATTAGATAAATTAATTCATAATGAAGGTTTAGGTATATAAGTTACGAAGTTTTTTGTTATTATCAGAGCGGGACAACGTCTGCCGGTCCCGCTAGTTAGTTATAATTAATAGACGTAAGAATCGTCAGGTATCACGAATAGACTTATAAATAAAATAGACACGTCAGTAGTCATGAAAATTTTTTTTCTTTTTTTTTTGTAACCAACAACTAAAGTTCATTAATAGCTTCTAAAGAAAATTACTTGACTAACAGAGTAGAAAAAGGTACATAAATATCCGAGTATCTGATTAATCATCTATCAATGATTTTTTTCGGAATTCGCGTACACTTACTAATTTAAATTGGTGACACTATCGGCTAACGGTGAAGGAAAACATCGTGAGGAAAACTGAAACTGAGATATGTTCTTGTAGTACCACTGTGAATGGAGAAATATTGAACTGTCGATTTCCCAGAAATCGCCAATACGTCGTAGACTGGAGTGGTAATCATGAACACACCTTCTTTCCAGAAGAGGCCTATGACCGTGTAATAGGTATCTTAAAGGCTGATGATGATGGTGATAAGTATAATTAGTTTTGAATAGAAGAAATTGCAATTATTAACTAATATTGAATAAGCGAACAAAATATTGTAATTGTCATAAATCCATCATTTTAGTTGGTTTTTTTTAATCCTGTAAAAATTGCTTTTTCATAATACTTCAGTATAGAATCAAAAAGAAACTTGCCAAAAGAGAGTCAGAATGTAATTTCGTAATATAATATTACGTAATTTAAGATTAACTATATTTTTTATTTGACACCAGAAACTTTTTCTACTGTTTCCACTAAAGCGTAAAGTGCTTTCGAAATATGAAATTACCTACTTTAAGTTAAAAGAACCTATTTTAAATAAATTATGTTGACTCTTTTTACATTATTAACGTGTTATTTGAAACGGGTTCTTTTACTTTAACGATTGTTTTTAAATCATTAAATACTCCAAAGTGAAAGCTTACTTACATATTAGTCGCGAATCAGACCAACAAGATAATTTCTTTTTTATAATTCTATCTAAAAAATCTGTTTTATGTCTGTAACCGTTGAAAAATATATTTCATTACGATGCCTGGATGCATTTAAGTATTTTTTTCAACTACCTTGGACCCGTGACTTCGTTTACGGCCAAATTAGAATTTTGTCACTAACACGAATTAATGCCTATAACATTATTGCCAATGTTAAGCTACCCGTATTAAACATTATTTTTAGTCCCTATAGAAAAGCGTTATGCAAAGCATGCATAATACTCTAAAAAATTCTCTATCTACCAATAAAAGACTCATTAAAATCGGTTAACCGATTTAAGATATTAGCCCTTCCAAATAATATACATTGTAATATTATTTATACTTACAGATTTCAACGAATTTGTTTGTTTTTTTTGTCTATCGAATCATAAGGTAACGTCTTTGGAAATTGAGGTCAAACATTGACTTATAAAGAGCAAAAGCAAATATTAAAAAATATTATAAAAATTGACAAGACTAGACTCTCAACAACAACACCTACGCGGCCTAGCAACATCGTATCGAGATAACTTGTGTAAGGGCGTCTCGAGGTCAGAAATAATAGAAAAATAACCCCGCCGCGCTGTCGTCGCCCTCCGTCGAGCAGGGAGGGCGCCCTCTTAGGGAGGGCAGGGCCGACCTTCCTCAACGTCCTTGGAATGGCAAAGGTCAATAAATGTAGACAAATACGTGACATCGCTCACGAAATTAAAATTATGTCGTTGTATTTACACGACGTGGTTATTTTGTATTCGTTGTTTTGTTTAAAGCAATATAGTGTATAACAAAATAGCTTATGGAGTGACGTCACTTTAGTATTATTTTTTGTAGTTAAAGAATTAAGTATATGAGAAAGATTTTAGCCGATTTTTTTATTTTTTTTAAATTATATACTTCGGCCTTCTTTGTTATAATCGGGAGATATAACAAGATTTGGTACAATCCACACAATTGGAGGTACTTCAAAGTTGCTGTAATATTATTTTTTACAATTAACGTGAATAATGTAAGGGTGTAAGGGTTGTCAAATAACATCTAAGACTTGAGACATCCAAGCCAACCTCACCTACACGTGGTGCACCCTGCTGAATAACGAACGAGGCAATGGCGATAGCGGGGTGGTAGGGTTTTACAGACTGACTGGGTCGCAACCACCATGTATATGGCGAAAAAGCCCGTCATAGTGATACGCTTCTGCGGGACGCGTTTCGGGATCAGCCTGTGCATATCCAGTTTTCGCCGGCCGGCATGAAAGCGGCGACCAGCGATGGATAGTGTGTCACTCGGTGGTCGCCATTGTTTTTGGATTGTACTGTGCTTACCATCAAGCACAGTGCAGTCATATTGCCGTGCTACAATAAAAAAAAAATTTGGATTAGAATTGGGATTTTGTGGTCATGAGTAATTGTACTTCGCTGCAAGAACTTATAAAATCATTATTATTGTTACATTCGATGGTTTAAAAATAAAAATCTAAGTTTAGCATTTTAAAATCATGCATCCTCTTAAATCTTATACAAACTTATATATATTTATAGGCTTATATTAGCTACCTGAAACGCTCGGCCGTTCACCCGTGGTGACCTTGCCCGTCCTGCCAGCCCACCTCGCGAAGATACCGGAGATAAGCGAACGACGCGCATGCGCGCCGTTGTTTAGGTATTAATTAGCATTTAAAACTTGTCATTTCCAGTACGTAAGTATTCGCGGAATATTTATTATTATTGTAGTTTCGTACGTATTTGAGGAAAACGATTTATAACAAGAATTAGAGTAGATTTAACTATATATACTTGTTGTTAAATGTGTTGCAGGAAAACGCGTATCTCTGTTAAATATATTCTGGTACTAAATGATACCCTTCTGCTTTTATATGTGTTTAATAAACTTAAAAATGCAGAAAGGTAATGGAATGGTTAATAATAATTTATATTCTCCAAAAATTTTTCACATAAATTATTTACAAAATTAAAAGTATAGTCTTCTATCGTCTCTATAGACTGTATCACAGAGACCAGCGCAATCTCCACTAATTTTATGAAGATGTTTGATAGAGAGGGTTAATTATTAAGAATGATTATATTATGTAAATTGTAGTGCAATTCTCCTACTATGTGTGATTGTTGAGCACGTGGGTGTGTGTAAATATTTGTTTTGCATTTATATGTATGTATATATAATAAAGATTTAATGGCTGTGAAAGCACGACAACGGAGCGTAAATTGCACAAAATATACCAAAAAATTTTTGATAAATGAAACACGGAAAGACATACGGCACTAGCAAATGACCAACTGAAGTATGAATAACTTATTTTTTTAAGACAGATTTCAAAATGGCGGATCCTGTTTTTAAATATCTAGGCAATTTTTAAATTATAATTTAACATTACATAATTTCTTTAAACTTACGCAGCCAACGGTCTGTTGTGCCTCGATAAAGTCTACATTCATTTTTATGGAGTTTAAATCCATATGGTTTTGCACAGTCCAGGGCTTAAAATATTTTGTTTCTATGGTAGGTAAATAATATAGACAAGCGTTGAAATGTTGAAGTCTTATAGAGTGACGTCACGTTAGACATTGAGGTTTTTCTCGCGAACTCTATGAATCAAGTTTTGTTAAATCGTGTGTGCATATTTTAAGTTTTCTATTTTATTGTTCTGTGGGTCTCTAAAAATAGAACTCGTGTAATAATAATGCAGATAAATTATTACGAGTCTCAGACGATTTTTCTTTATTGAAACGACACTTGTTATGGGACAGTTTTCAAATTCTACTCCGTAACCTATTTATGTGTCGTAAAGTGGTGGAGGTAAACACTGTGTCGAGTAGAGTGTTGAAAACACCGGTTCTGGTCCGATCACCGACATTAAGCAACGTCGGGCGCCTGGGAACACCGCGTGGCGATGACTTTTTGTACTATTTTTTAAAAGTAAAATGTTTGCCTGTAATACAAAAGTATCACTACTCTCGTGTGCCTTTACGACATACCCTGTTTTTTATATGTAAATTATTCAATACCTTTTTATTTAAAAATTTGGTATATTAATTTATTTATTTTTAAATTACGTGATTATAACAGAGATATGAGAGAGAGAGACAGAGAGATTATACATCTATAGGCGACGGTAAACCTGATTGTTGGTATGGCGATACAGGCCGTGGTGTGTTGTGAGACGTGGCGACGCGATATCATGCGCAAGCGACTGTGTGCAATCTCTCTTGCCGCACGGAGCTCGCATAACTATAGTGTAATTTGAGAATTCGAGAATTTGCGATTCGTTTGATTCGAACAATTTCGATGTTTTACATCTGCCAGGCGTCCCGTGACGGCTCATTTTTTAGTATTTGTTTAAAATTGATTTCAAACTTTATAGCGTATAGACAAACATTAACACAAGAAATTACAGATAAACTTAATTAAATTATTCTAAGATGTCTTCTAAAAGTCCCCTTATAAATTGTGCTCTTGATCTGAAAATATCTAACAAATCACATTTACCGTTGCTATTAAATATTGTACTATCATCTTTATTCATCATAAGTACGGTATAATTAGGATGTAGCCCTTGGCATTAGATAAAATAAAAAAGGTCCGCCTGTAGTTGTCTTTGATGTCACTCTTCTGAATATTATGTTTTGTAAACTTTGCCACTAAATAATTAACTATAGTAAAATTATATTTACAAATATAATCAAAAACCTCCGACAGGCTTAATTTAAAGAAAGCAATTAAATTTTTTATAACACTCGTGGTCATTTTCGAATTATTATTATCCATAAACAATTAATCGATCGTGCATTAAAATCATTAAAACTTGACCCAACAGTCAAGTTATATAGAAGGACACATATATTTTTATAATTCAATTTCAATAATAATATATTTGAATATTTCTATATCAGATATACACGTTATTCATTTATACAACATATTGTTTACATTATAAATACAACAGGTTGGCCTTAAGTAGACAGAAAAAATAATCTTTGTTGTTGAAAATTGAATGAATTTTATGGACATTTCAATTGCTGCAATGAATTTATTGTCGTCATCCCGTGGATATGATAGGAACGTGATATAAAATTATTTTATGGTTTTTTTTCCCAAAACTGGAGAATGTGAGGCTAACGTTTTTATACTAGTAGACCCACGAGGTTTTTAGGGCCCTTTAGCAGGTCTATGCAGATGGGTCTCTATATAATTTTTACATATTTCTATCGAAAATAACGCAATTTTGTCGTCCTAATTCCGGAATTTAAGATGTTCTGGTAATGATGAATTATTTATGTGCATAAATCGATTTGTATGATTGTAAGCAACTGTTCAAATTTCGTTTACATACCCAGTATTCATCGATTTATAGGTTATATAGATATATAGGTTTCAGAATTTCTCACTTTAAAATATCAGATATAATTTTTAATTCCTTATTTAACATGTAAGATGACGTATTTTAAAATATTGTCATTATTGTAGCAACCAATAATTTAAGGCATTATTCATATTATTCTGCTGGTTATTATCCATTGTCCGTTTCTATTATTGACAATGGCAATGTTCGGCAGGTGTTATCGGAACGTGCGAAGCAAGCAAGCATTATGAAACAACGAATAGGTGTGAAATCTCAGGAACTACTGATACGATTAGGAAAATTCTTTCAGTGTTTCAGTGGAAAGTTCTTTCAGTATATAGCTCATTTATCGGGGAAGATTATAGGTTATATATCATCACGCTAAGACCCATAGGAACGGAGCAGCAATGAATAATGTTGCAAAATCGGGGTATTTTTTCCATTTCAGAGCTTCCGCTGCGTCTTAGCGCAAAATAACCAATCTATGCGTACGAAGTCGCGGGCAGGAGCTATTAACTAATTATATTATCTATACTAATATCATAAAGAGGTAAAGTTTGTGATGTTGTAGGGTGTAGTATCTGGGGAGTTGGACAAAAGCTATTCTTACGAACGCTGCCTTAACGTTGAGAGATATATGATTGGGTTCTAGAAAAAAGTTGTAACTTGATAATGCATATTATCGCCCAACGAAGTGGGCACGGGTCAGATAGTATAATAGAAAACAGCAGAATAATTGACAACAATTACAGCAAAATACAGCTTTATTAATTGTTGCCATCTATACTGATTACCTACATTCATAAAAGGAATTTCGGTGTAATAATTTTTGTTCCTTGTCTCAGCAGTTTCAATTTTGTGTTGTCTGACAGTCTCAAGAATTTTATTAGACAAATTGCATATCCTTGGAGCATGGAAACCATGACGTCATGTAACTAACCCCAAACAATGCAGTCGCCGGACCAAATCCTCGGGCTAAATGACGTTGCACATTTCTGCTTCACTCAGGAATATAGTACAAATACAACGATGATTCCTCCTCAATTGATTCCTTCCATACCGTCTTCTAATGTTATTCCTCACATGCTCTGTTCAATGAAACATTGACCAGGCGTTTATTAACTTACGTACTTTGGCTTTAAAATATTTTTTCTCAGCACAAATATCCGTTCGTTCCACTTATCGCACCGCTTCATTTGATGCAGATGTCCTGGGAACACTGGTTTTAGAAGCTTCATATTATTCTAACAATTCTTATGTCTCAGTTGTCATATGCTTAGAATTATTGACATGATGTCATCATTAAATCAAACGAAAACAAATAAAATTAATTATGAATGTAAAAATTAGAGAATTTTAATTAACTGATGTTAGCGTTCATTGATCTCTCAATTAGAATCTGATTTTGCTCGAAGAATTTAGAGACATTTTCAAAATGATAATAAACTTGAATCTACGGGTAACTTTGAATGTAAAGGGTAGGTTTATCTTTAAATAGCAGTGTCACCTCTGTATGGAATTTACTCTTTGATACAAATAAAAGGTATTGACCGGAGTGGGTGTTAGTTCGCCAGTCGCATCCGACACAGTCTCGACTACCCTATATATGAAGAAATAACACAGGCCCGACCACTACAATGAAATCTTGTACATATAAACTGAGAAACTTTATCCTCCAAGACAACGAATATTTTATTGAATGTTGTCAGTATGGTTGAAGTTTTATTGCGTTTATTTATTTTTATTTATTTAACAGACATAGTGGATCGATTTGGTGTATTGTATTTCGAGATCAGTTCATATATATGTTTAACCCTTTGCACGTGCACCTTTGCACACGTCATTTGTCACCAACACTTTAAATGGCTCCGCTCCGAAGCACTCGAGTACAAAGGGTTAATGTTAGTCTACTTTATAGGCATAGTTTGGTGATTACAATCAGTTTATTGAAGTAAGACTTTTTTAGGCGCGACTAGGAGATAACTGGACGACAATGCAACGGAAGTCCGTTACGGCAATATGGCGGCACGTTTCTGTACTATCCAGTTAGATAATAATTCAACATAACCAAAACTTCTATTAAATCATAATTAATTTAATTCGTTACTTATCATAGTAATCTGTTCGCACTTTTCTATATTTTATTTACTTTATAACAAAGAGTTGCTAATAATATTTTCTGTGCTATTTAAGTTCCGAATTAGCTGATAGATGGCACTATAGGTAATGAAGCTATGATTTAATTTGTTACTTACTTACATTGAAATCAGGTGGCAGCACGGTCACACACCCATATAATTTTATATAATTAATTATATTGTATATTTTTTATTATTATTCAATATAATATTTATATGAATTTTTGCCAAAATTTTTAATTGATTTGTTTATATACTATTTATTGACAAACAAATATTTAAAAAGTTTTATTTCAACCACGTGTGACGGTTACTCGCACTTTTTTTTTTATGAGTAACGATAGAATAGTTAAATTGTTTTAGCTCTTAATAATATCAGGCGGACACGATGTCGATAACTAGACGTAACATAAATGGCTTTGTCTTTGAAATGTACAATGAGTACAATAACTGTGGCACTATCGTATGAAATGTCCAATCTTCGAAATGAGGGTCACATTCGATTACATCCCAGCGATACAACGTTACAAGGCGAATAAAATGAGACTATATACATCGGCACACATAATAGAGCACATAAATGTTTATGTATTACATTTTTGCATGTCTGCGTGTATTTATAGCAGTGGGCGTCGGGCGACGCGACCTTGCGTCGGAGACGATCAGCTCACCGCGAGACGCGCGTTCGACCGGCCTGAGACTAATAGGTCGTGTCCTACGTGATACATTGCTGCGAGGAGTAAAGACTCCCGATTAACGACTACGCCGATACGGTAATGTATGATGTTTTATGTGTTAACGTCGAAGGCACAAGGGATCGTCGAGCGGCCGATGGACCGCGCGCGCCACGGGGCTCGCTCGCCAATTTCGCAGTGTTAAGTTCATCGACTCGGCACAAGGATTCGTGAATCAACTGTAATAAAATGATGTGGTTGTTCTGTCTTTGTTTAAAACATCCAAGGACTATTGTTTTTCAAAGAAATATACACTTTCTTACATGGATTATTATTAAATTGGGTTATTAAATATCAAAATATTTTACTAAAGCTCATAATTGATAAGTTTTCATAACATAACAGGTAATTTTATATATTGTACTAGTATATCAAGTAAAGGTAACTATAATAAATAAGCAAATTAAATTATTTTTTACATATCATTGTACATGTCACCACAAAATATTTAATTAATTGTGATTCTTAAAATAATAAAACTCTTTCAAATTGTAATATAGACTATTCTGGAAACATCACTTCTATACATAAAATAAGAATGCAAATCTAACGTGTCTGTACGTTTTTCGTGGAAAAAAAATGTTGCAGGTGGCTAGGAATAGGTAACAGAATAGGTTGCAATTATTTATAGAAAAGTCTGTCTGTATGTCTATCTGTCTGCCTGTAAGTTTTTATGAAAACGCATTACTGCTAAAGTACTGAGATAAAGCATATCTGCGGGAGTAACTTAGTCTTTGTTTCATTAAAATCGGTCCACTCTGACAAAAGTTATTGTAATTTTAATGGCGCCGCGACTTAAGTATGGGAGAAAAGTAAATAAGCGAATGGACTAAATACGTTCAGATGACTCTATTAATTATTGTTTTGTACATCAGGTTCCACGTGGCCGAAGTCGCGGGCATAGCTAGTCTTAAATAAAAATTAAAACTCACTCAGTAATTGTACGTTAGAGAGTCAATTACAAATACAGAGTCAATGGACATTGCTAGAACTAAAATAAACCCTGATCCTTTGGCGAAGGAATAAATAGTGTCTGGATATTTCCAAGGACTCTCTATAATTAATTCGATATCTCCTTCACCATATAAACTTCAATTATACCAAATCTAACTCATCTATGCGTGCAATATTCTTAAAGATGGATATGGAACCCAGCTTGTGATTTAGTACGTCGGGTAGAAGAGTGAGACGTCCGGTTAAGATCGACTTCTTTCGGTTGTGCTCCGTCGCCCAACGCAATTACTGCGATAGACAAAGATAACGCTAAACGAAACCGAAATTAGCCGGCTGTCTCCGTCTTCTCTCCAACGTACCAAATTAAATTCCCAGTACTGTAAAAAGTTTTTACTTCACGTATTAATGTATCACAATCATTATAACAATGTTCAGGCAGAGACAATATAAATATAAAAAGGTCACAATCATTATAACAATGTTCAGGCAGAGACAATATAAATATAAAAAGGTCGTTGACTAGTTATTTAGTAGGTGTTGATTGATCTAAATAATTATCTAAACGATATTGTTAATCCTACTTTTATAATTAAATTTTGTAAGTTCTATTTATATTAAATTGCGTGAACTACTATAAATAATTCATAAATATATAAGAGAATATAAATAGGCGAAGATTGTTCATTTAATGTCTCTTACAGAATGTGCAGAACATACAATAATAACACAAGGATTTGAATATATTTTATGGACTCGATAATATTTTGATAACATAAAATGTGATATTTACATGTAACTTTTATAATATACTTAATAGTTTTGTTTCTAGTAAGTGTCAGTTGTGTTTGTTTTTTAATCCTATAATTCTTGTAAAATGTTCTTCCCACCATTAATAGGGAAACAAATTTAATTCTGTTGTTGAGCCAGAATAAGTAAATAAATAAAACGATTCAGTGCCATGTATCTCGAGTTTGTTAACCGATTATTTAAAATACTTTTTGTTTAGTAACTATTGGCGAGTCTTATCTACAGAAGAATTTTGAAAATATTATTTTTTCATACCATGGATAAGGCCAAACCTTTATAAGTCTTTATTGGTTAATATTCACGGTACTTAAGAACACGATAAAAAAAAGAAAAACAGATAATATCTACATGCATAACATGTGAATCAAAAGCCTTGTACCCTTATTATGATCGAATTAGAAACACAGAACGACCACTACTATAAATAAAAGTGTATTGTTTCTTGTTTGTCTCCGAAATAACTACATATCATTATACTTTTCGTATACTCTAATGTCAAAATTAAAATGAAAGCAAAATAATGTATGTGTCAAAGCAAAACAATGAAAACAATGTTCATAAGAAACAAAGTCCCAATTAGTATGTGCTATGGAATAACATGACGGGCAATCATCATCACCTTATCCCATCTAAGTAGGGTCGGCACAACATGTTTTCTTTTTCCACACTCTCCTGTCAAATGACATATCAGTATTCACACCTTTTACGCACATATCATTTTTCACGCAGTCCAGCCATACCTTTTTCGGTCTTCCTCTACTCGTATTACCGTCCACCATTATACTCAACACTTTTCTAGTTACATGGTTTTCATCTCTCCTCATGACATGCCCATATGGCTAACCTATTACTCCTCAACTTCTCTGTCGCTGGTGCTATTTTCAAACTTCCTCTGATATACTCATTCTTAATCTTATCCATTCTAGTTACACCCTACATCCAACTTAACATTTATATCTCTGCCGCATGTAATTTTCTCTCATCCGTCTCTTTCGTAGCCCAGCACTCGGTTGCATACAGCATGACTGGTCTTATCATAGTTTTATAAACCTTCCCCTTGAGTTTTTAAGACATTCGTGGGCCTCAAGCTACATCCAGACACATTTGATGGGCAATAAAACAAAAACAAATGTTCAATTTAATTCAAATTATGTCAGAACAATACAATTCATAGCAATCTATGAAATCATTGACTCGAGATACTATACCAACACATATTTACATATAAATCAATACATTCTTTGTGTTTCTATTAAAGTAGATTATAATTTTAAATTTATATTTCATAGTTCCTGCACCAGTAATCAAATGTTATTTTATCTGAAATAGAAAAGGAATTTTTCTATTTGAGAGCAAAGAAACACAAAAAAATTATTCTTTTCTTATTAGAAACGTAAATTATTACAAAACAAGAGAATGCGGTAGAATGGACAATGTTCGTCTATCGTTCTTGCTAGTGGTAAATCAAAAGTTTGCCAGTTTGCCTATTAATGAGTCAATGATTGGTCCTGAATGGTGATTAACCTAAAGATGGTTACCGTGACCAACTCAGTACTGCGTACACAAATGATGGTAGGAACTCAGTTACGTACCCTACCACCGTGCTTTATTATTGGATATACCTCTGCTGATTCCGGAACCCGTGACACCTAGTAGAGTTAAGCATTATCTTTACGTAGTATAATACAAAGTCCCCTACCGCGTCTGTCTGTCTGTTGCGATAAACTCGAAAACTACTGAACGGATTTTCATGCAGTTTTCACCAGTACATAGAGTGATTCATGAGAAAGATTTGGGTAAATGTCTTGTCAGGGTTTTTTTATCACCAGGGCTGGGCAACGTTCGCCGTGCCCGCTAGTATATAAATGTAATAAGGATGTAAATTAAACAAGTCTGTATATTTTCTGAATAAAATTGTTGTAGGTGTCTAAAAATAAGTACTAAAATACATTTCAATCATTATAAGAAATGTCTATCTGCTTGTCTGTCGGTTTGTTTGGCATCAATGCTAAAGAGCTATATCCTCGAGTAACATTTAGTATTTTATTTCATTAAAATCGGTTCGCTCTACCAAAAGTTATTATAATTTTAGTGACGACGCGACTTAAGTACGAGAGATGATTTTATTAATTACTGTTTTTTTACATAAGGTTCCTTGTAGACGAAGTCGTAGCTATATATGTTAATACCTGATATACTATGTTCGCAACACATAACAAGATTAATCACCGCTCTGTTTTCTTTTGGATATCTGTTAACTTACATTTGCAATTTCTTCAACGTATCCGATCATCATCAGCCTGTAAGAGACCCACTGCAGGGCCATAAGCCTCTTCCCGAAGGAAGTTATGGGCGTAATCACCACGCCAGACCACGACGTATTGGCGATTTCAAACTCTGAGAAATCCACAGTTCTATATTTTTCCCACATACAGTAGTATTGCAAGAACATTTCTCAGGTCCAGGTTTCCTCACGATATTTTCTTTCACCGTCAGACGATAGTGTTACCAATGTAAATAAGTAAATTAGTAAATGCCGGGGTTCGAACCTGCGGACATCGAAATAATATTCCTCCGGTCAAACCACTAGGCCAATACGACTTTACTAGGCAACCACGACTTTGTAACCGATATTATTCTTCAAATTAAAAAAAATATTTTTAAAAAATGCGTTTGTTAATGATTTCGATCTTTTTACAATAACAGCATAATGTAAGCGCTGTATGAAATGTTTCTAGGTCACGTAATTGAAACTCTAACCTAGGCATTGTAATTAGTGGTTCCGTGCCAAATTATATTTGCACGTACAGTGGTGAACGTTTTCTTAAATCCGAATTCATTGTGATAGATCTGTATAAAAATATTATAGAATTTCGTGTCTTTGTTTTTTTTTATATAGTAGCACGGCAAAATGACTGCACTGTGCCTGATGGTAAGCACAGTACAATCCAAAAACAACGGTTACCACCGAGTGACACATTATCCATCGCCGGTCGCCGCTGCCTGCCGGCCTGCGAAAAGCTGGATATGCACAGGCTGATCCCGAAACGCGGCCAGCAGAAGCGAATCACTATGACGGGCTTTTTCGCCATATACATGGTGGTTGCGACCCAGTCAGGCTGTAAAACCCTACCACCCCGCTTTCGCCATTGCCTCGTTCGTTATTCAGCAGGGTGCACTACGTGCAGGTGAGATTGGCTTGGGTGTCTCAAGTCTTAGATGTTATTCGACACCCTTTACACCCCTAAAATGGTGAGGTAATTTTAATTATCATATATGAACCTTAAAATAAAACATGGCTGGTCATTAAAACATAATTTTATTTGACGCCCCTAAAACACTTCCGTTTGCTGGAAAAGCCTGAGAAAGAAAATATTAAAAATAACAACACGTGCCGCAAGATAATCGATATTCATTTTGTTCAATTTTTTTCTTAGTTTTCATAACAATTATATCTCCTGTACAATAAACAACTGATTTTTTAAAGGATTATTGATTGCCAAAAACAATAATTAAATACAATCAATACTAATATTATTTACTAGCTGTGCCCGCGACTTCATCTGCGTGGAGTCTAATGTAAAACACAGTGATTAATAAAATTATCTTAATGTATTAATTCCATTTACATGTCTACTTTTCTCTCGTACTTACGCCGCGTCGTCATTAAAACCACAATAACTTTTTATAGAGTGGACCGATTTTAATGAAACAAACACTAAGTTACTCCTGAGGATATGCTTTACGATTTTATTAGTACTTTAGCAGTGATGCGTGTTCATACAAACAGACAGACATTTCTAAAAATGATTGAAATGTATTCTATTACTTATATCGAAAAAGTACGGTCACTTTAGATTCACATTATTATTACATGTATAGATAAAGCTAATGAGTTTTTTTACTTGAACGTGCTAAGCCCAGGAATTACTAATCCGATTTGAAAATTTCTTTCAGTTTATCGAGGAAAGCTATAGATATGTGCCATTACGCTAAGATAAATAGAAGCGGAGCACCAATGAACAATGTTTCAAAATCATTTTTTTTTCCGCTTTTGAGAGCTTCCGCTGTGTTTTAGCATTACCCCAAATTAACTATTACACGCGGACGAAGTCGCGGGCAGATGCTAGTGAAATATAGAATACAAATATATTTATGTCTAAAATCCTTTCAAAAATTTAGCCTTAACAAAGGCCCCAAACCAGGCAATGCCTGTCTAATGGAAACCTAATACCTTACATATTGGGGTGTAGTTACTTAACATTTTCAGGAAATTAAAATGAAGAGAAAAAAGAAGATATTTATTAATTTAAAAAAAACACTTATGAAAAAGTTAAACCGAGACTCTATAGTTTATATTTTGTATAGCTCTTACGAGAGGCAACGTGACCTTTTGTAAAGTTACAACAGATTCCACCTCATCTTCTTTCATTCATTTCTTCCATGTACCAAGTCGTTTAATAAACAGCTAACGGTGATTTATCGTCTACTCTCTATGATCAACAATATTACTGAATTATACATTAATCCCAAAGTTATTTGGTATTCCGACCGTATAATACCATATATTCAATGGCAAGACGGCATTCTAAATAAGTCGCATGTACATGTATCACTTCCATGTGGAACAATGATCTACATACATAATTATATTAATAAACTAGCTGTGCCCGCGACTCCGTCCGCGTAAATCTAATGTAAAAAATTGTGACTAACAAAATCATTTGAATGTTTTAAGTCCATTTACTTATCTATTTATCTATCTTATCTATTTACTTATCATCTATCTATTTATATATTTATCTACTTTTATATCGTACTTAAGCCGCGTCGTCATTAAAATTACAATAACTTTTGATAGAATTTACCGATTTTAATGAAACAAACTGTAAATTACTCCCGAGGATACGCTTTACGATTTACTGTGAACTCAGTACTTTAGCAGTGATGCGTGCTAATACAAACATACAGACATTTCTAAAAATGATTGAAATGTATTCTATGACTTATTTCTAGACACCTGCAACAATTTTTTTCACAAAATTCGAAAAAGTACAGACACTTTAGATTCGCATTCTTATTATACGTATAGATTACCAGACGTAAGAATTGTAAATTGTGACGAATAGAGACTTTTAAATAAGTTGCAACAATCCAAGCCGAAGTTCGATCACTCTAGCACCCTTGAGCTAGTTGCCAAGCGGCGAAGTGCCTTACGCGCTCGCCTTAGTCCGGTGAAGCTGTGAAAACCTGTCAGGCCAATAGCGTAATCAACTGGAAAAAAAACATTAATAATCGTTTTGGACTCGTGTATAGTATGAAAAAAAAACCTTTTCCAAAATCTTAAGTGGAAAAATTAAATCTCGTCATTAGTTACTATACGATAAAACACTTGATGAGGATTACAGAAAACGACTTAGGGTAATATTTACCCAGAAAAAGTACTGTTCCGAAGCATTCCGAGGCAAGTCAACGCCAGCAAAAGCCAATAACCTGTATGCAATTTCATGCAATGTTGGGTAGTTCTTTTTATTTTTGCCAACCAATCTTCGAAATTAATTATACTCAACCTGCGGCCAGCCCGGTTTTTGTAGTTGGCCCACCCGATTATACTTTATTTTCAATTATTTTAAATTTCGTGCCCATCAGAAAAACTGAAGCACGCTGAGTAAATTAATAGATTCTAGACAACCCGACCGCAGTGCGTTCCTTACGATATAACAGTTATACCAAGCCTGTTTTATTGCACAACAATTTTTCACTACATTAATACCTTGTTAATTTTAAATTATGTTTTTTTATACCTAAATATTTATAGTTCGCGGCCCGCGACACCATGAGTGAAACGTGTTTGTGGCCCGTTTAGAAAAGGTTGAGTACCACTATTCTAGATTATCACTTCTATTGTCGAGTAACAATAATATTACATGTGTCTTGTGATAGCTTCAATAGTCTATCAGGTTGGTGGCCCCTTGTTTACTTTCCAGGGAGTTTTTATGGCATATCAGAATTCATGATCCGTGATATTGTTTCTCATCCACTTTACTTCATTAACTATGTCACGTAAAATACCACCAAAATTACAAAATATAGAGTAAAAATTGCAAGCGAAACAAATAAATAATCTTACTACATTCGCATTTGTAATAACATTAATCTATATATTAATACGTGAAGCCTAATCTTTGTATCCCTTTTTAACGGAATTGGGCGAACGGATGAACGTGAAACTTGGCATAGTTAAAGTTTATATGGAGGAGAAGCGCAGAAAGCTATTTATTTTATACTAGCTGACCCGTGCGACTTCGTCTGCACCAAATCGGTTATTACCGGTTTCGATTGTACTTTTAAACGCGAAAAATCTAAATACATTTCAAAACCCGATTGCAGCGATGCCTACTGTTTCAAATTGTGAATCCCAACTATCCAGGGACTCACTCAAACATATACCCAGTTGGTATGTGAGAAATATTTTAAAATATGCTTTGAACCCGTTCGCAGCATCACCTACCAGGTCCAATTAAGATAACAAATAACCTACATATATTGCCGATAAATGTCTTCCCAGTACGTTGTCCCAGTAACTTCTGTCCCAATAAGCCTACAACCCGTTCGTAACATCATCTACCGGGTTCAATTAAAATAAAAACTAACCTACGTATATTGGCAGTAATGTAAAAAAAGCTTGAGAGGTCCATGGACCTCCAGTTGGAACGTAGTTCCTTTCCCTTTTTTGTAGGCGTTTACTATACGCTCAGTATAGTTTACATTATAAAATATCAAGTTGATAGAGTTAAATTGTAATTTAAACGTTAAAATATATTCATAAAATAAATAATGATAAATTAAACACTGAATGACATCATAACTATTTTCAACTTGAATTAAAACTTTTTCACACTACATTGTATTAAAGAAAAACATAAATATTAAAAAGATATAAGCAA
>MU158743.1:815195-828136 GCA_015888305.1 Antheraea pernyi | reverse complement strand
ACGTGAAATTTGGCGTAGTTAAAGTTTATATGGAGGAGAAGTGCAGAAAGCTATTTATTTTATATAAAATGCATTAGAAGTACATTAAATTAATTAAAATATGCATTACTCACACTACTGCTTCAATTTTACACAACATATACACACATGTAAATAAAAAAGACATTTTGACATCTGTCAATAAAGGACTTCAAAGAAGGTTGTGAAGGAGGTTGCTATTGCTCGACTATATGTATTATTTTACTCTTACGTTCCAATTACCCTTTTTCATTCTACATTCAACATTGATATTATAACATACAACTATTATTATAATATGTATCCCTTTAAAAAATCAATGAACTATGGTCAAATGTCGACCACTGGACGCCCACTAGTATGCAGAATGCAGATGAAATCGCAGGCATCTGCTAGTTCTTCTTCTTTTTCTTATTTTGGCTCCGCAGAAGCACTTGCCAGTGTCAATGTTTTATTTCAATGGAGATTACAACATATTTTACACAATAAGTGTCGTGTGAATAATTTCAATGTTCCAACAAGATGGTGGCTCTCTTGTTAGAACTTTCCAGGGAGTTTTTGTAGCATATCAGAATGTATGGTCCGTGATATTACTTTCCATTCAATTCACGGATGCACAATAACCGAACTGCTTTACGTAAAACACCACCAATTTTACAAAATATAGAATCAAATAATACAGGCTTATGAATTGAATTTAAAATCCGCAACATGATAGACTAAGATTGAGCGAAAAACTCGCGTTAAAAAGTTATGCCGTGAAAGCGTAACAAACAAACAAACTGATATTAGAATTTACAATATTAGTAATGATTTAACGTAGATAAAATCGCAGGCAGTCGCTAGTTTATTGTAATTAATGTATTTATTAATCTATTACTTGATGATGATGATTGTTCCGACCGGTTTCGGCCATGGCGACCAGTATGACCCCTAAACTTAGAAATGGTGCTGGTGCGCTCGAAGATGGCTTATGTAGTCTATCTTCGCGACGAAACTTCGTGCACATTGAGGGCACGTGAGTACGCCGTTCTCATAATGATATGTTATGGCAGCAGGAGGGCGAGCCTTTAACGGGTCGCGTTTAGTATCAAGGTCAGCTTTACGCAGAGCCTCGAACTCGCGTACTTGGCAGTTCACCATTCTGCGCCATTCTGATCGTTGTGCTGCCAAACGTTCCCAACAAGAGGGCTCTGTATTGCATCTCTTCATGTACCACTTTTGGACATCCTTGTACCGGAGGAGGAGACCACCATGACTCCGCTTGCCCTCCTCCAGTTCAGAATAAAAGATGCGCTTCGCCACTTCCTCCGCCATACGCGATACATGACCGCACCACCGGTGGAAGCGATTATATATTATATTAATTAATTATATTATTATATATTAATGATATCTATTACTCAATAGATTAATGAATACACTAATTACATAAGATCAGGACGAAGCCATATCCGAAATGCGCTCCCAATCTTTGCAAAACAATATTGGGGGAATTTATCTTTTGAATAGGGGGAATATAAAAGTGAGAAGTTAAATGAAATTAATGTTTTAATCTTAAAAGATGTCACCATGTGTATACACTAAAACGGTAATAGATAAAACTTCTAATTATATTTTTTGATAAAGATCAAACGATTCATAAGCGTAACTTAACCGGTCGGGTATGATATGTTATATAGTTTTAACGTAGCTATAAAATTTTAATTAATTTAATATTTTACAACCTCTATGGTGTTTTTCCCTCAGTAAAAACTTTTTATTAGACATATAATTAATATACTTCTCATATTTCAGATGCAGTAGCGGAACGGGATGGCCGTCAACTTAGTTTTAAATACATGTATGTAACTTAAATTGAAATTAATAAAATAACTTCATTATATTCTTGTATAAATAAAAGTGTTATTAATGTATTTTTAAAACTAGGAAATTATAAATATTAAAATATTTTACTATAAGTATATTTTATTTTTAAACTAAAGTAAAAAATTATTAAGTCATTTCCTAAATAAAGTTTTTAAATATTACACGGTGTTTTTTTATATCTAAATAATTAATGCAGTAACTTTTTGTACACAATGTTTATTACTTAGACTCAAAGTAAATGATTGAACCATTAGTATAAAGTAAAGTCCTCTACCGCATCTGTCTGTCTGTCCGTTCGCAATAAACTCAAAAACTATTGAACGGATTTCCTTGCAGTTTTCAACAGTAGATAAAGTGATTCATGATTCATGATTTTTTAATAAGCAAGACGGGACAACGTCTTCCGTGTCCGCTAGTAAATGTATATATTGATTCTTGATGACGAAGTTTTTTTAATCCATAATGATTAACGTGTTGTATGTTGGATTTAACATTTTTATTTTGGCTCGGATAATGTATTCAATATATAAGTTAAATTAATAAGTATAGTCGATTTTTTTGTAATCTATTAACCAAATAATCAACTATTGCGTTATATTGATTCATAATATGTAATAAGCTTAAATTACGATTATTACCGGTTTTAATTTTATTTATTAACGCAGAAAATCTTAATCGTTTCCAATTATGAATCCAAACTATCCACAGACTCACTCAAACATATACCCAGTTAGTACGTGAGGAATATTCTTTTAAATAAGCCTCTTTTATCGATGAAAGTGGTAGATACGGTGGTAGAGCCACGCTGAAACTATTAGTGATTTCAGCATGAATGGGTCGGCTCGCCCGGGGTAGTACCACCCTCTCATAGAAAACCGACGTGAAGTAACAGTGCTTGCATTGTTGTGTTTCGTTCGGTCAGTGAGAGCGACGGAGAACCACCTCCCCTCCCCTCTTCCTTTCCCTCCCCTAACCCTTCCCCCCAAAGGGTGGCAACGCACTTGCGACTCCTTTGGTGTTGTTAGTGTCCATGGACGGTGGTGATCACTTAACATCAGGTGACCCACATGTTCGTTTGCCACCTATGACATATAAAAAAAAGGAAGGCTATAGACTATATTCGAGGTTTTTTTCGGGTTTGGGGACCAAAAGTAACTATTACACGCGGACGAAGTCGAGGACAGAAGCTAGTATATTATACTGGTGTATAAAATACTGCCATACCAAATTTCATCAAAATCCGTCTAGTAGTTTTTACGTGAATCCTTTACAAACGACAGACAGACAGACAAAAATTTTAAAAACTATAGAAATATGTTCTGTGATTGATTCTAAGCCACACATGTTTGTCATGTTGTTGTTTTGACATCAACCCTCCTTGGGATTATTTTGTTGTACCACTCACTGTATTTATGATTATTATTATATAGTTACGAAGTCTGATGGGCTCTTTTAGCCTTACAATTTTTCGTTCAGGTTAAAAACGAAGTTCTTCAAGATTATGGTTTGCTTGCTATATTGCCATTTTTATGTAACAGAAAACTAGCCAACTTTAGACTATTCCCGAGGACTACATTTTCTGTTTTTTTTTTTTGTCAGAATTCGTGGTTTCAGTGCTTTCTCAGTAATATAATATTAGATATAATAAACCATTATAAAAATATAAAATATGAAATCTGTTATAGAAAAATAAAGGCAAATAAAATGACATGTCAATGTCACTGTTCAAAATTAAATTATATAATATCAAATTATATAATATCAAATTATATAATATCAAATTATTACTATCAACATAGTTACTCAAATGTTATTGTGTTATTCATCTACATATGACGTTTGTTTAATCATTTATATGTTTTGAACTAAATTAAATGGATAGGTTTTGAAAGAGATGGCAATACTCTTTTCCGTAAGTAGCACCAACTCTTATGTACTGCTGTCGAAATACATGTACAGCTACTGTGCCGACAGATTTTTATCTTGTGGATAGTAACTGGCTAGTTGACATTGCCTCACTGAGCGTGTTCTACCGTCTGTATCATGGCGAGTGTTCTGAAGAGTTATTCAACTTGATCCCTTTCTCTTCTTTCATAACCGCACCACGCGCGCTGGTCTTCGGAGCCACAGTTTTACGGTAAATCCTATCTGGGCACGAACTAAAAAGTTCGCAATATCTTATCTTTGCCGTACCGTAAAGCTGTGGAACGATGTCCCGGCTAGTGAGTTTCCTCCTTCCTATGACATGGGGTCCTTCAAGCGCAACGTGAAGAGATACTTACGCAGGCCGGCATGACAGCGGCGACCGGCGATGGATTGTATGTCTCTCGGTGATCGCCATTGTTTTTGGATTGTACTGTGCTTACCATTTTGGCGAGCTACAATAAAAAAAAAATAGTTGAACACTGGATAATGCCCTACAATCAATATATTTTATTTTATCGTAATCTCGAACTTATTGAAGTATTCGAACCCAAGCCAATCGACACGATGTCTGAAATATTTACACACGCTACCCCCGAGTCGACATCGCTTCCTAAAATAAAAAAAAAGTCGAAGCAGTAATAAGGATTGCCGACAGAAGTGAAATCTCAAAACAATGGAAAAACTGCGTTCTTTTTTAAATCAATTATAGTATGTATTTTTTTTTAATTCATAATTTGTAAATTGAAATTATTAATTTATACCATTAATCAAACATATGTTGGCCACAAACTTTTTTTTTTTAGCACGGCAATATTACTGCAATGTTCCTGATGGTAAGAACAGTGCAATCCAAAAACAATGGTGACCACCTAGTGACACACAGTATCCATCGCCGGTCGCCGCTGTCATACCGGCCTGAGAAAGGCTGGATATGCACAGGCTGATCCCGAAACGCGACCCGCAGAAGTGAATCACTATGACAGGCTTTTTCGCCATATACATGGTGGTTGCGACTCAATCAGGCTGTAAACCCCTACCACCCCGCTTTCGCCATTGCCTCGTTCGTTATTCAGCAGGGTGCACCACGTGCAGGTGAGGTTGGCTTGGATGTCTCAAGTCTTCGATGTTATTCGACATCCCTTACACCCCAAAATTCAATACTACATTTCAATATTACATCTACACAGGCCGCAATATTACATCTACGCAGGCCGCTATATTACGCTTCGCTAGTCTGCCGAAAGCGCAATACGTCACGAGCGTGTCGAGGTCATCAAGAACGAGACTACCCATAAATTTTGCCGCTGACGACAATTACTCAACGCTGCTAAAAAAGTTTTCAATTCAAAATTTTATATAACACTATCATATCTGTATTTTTAATGTTACTGACTATTTATATTCTACACATGCCATAACTGATCGTTCACCCATCAATCGCAGTATATTTGAACATGTATATTTATGATTCCATATTGAAATAATATGTTTTTTTAATTATTATTGGGTAACAAGTGAATCTTCTTACAAGAGAAAGAGATCTTAAGTAGGCTGACAATATTATCAGTTAAAAATAACAGTAAGTCTAGTAGGTACGCAATTAATATTAAACATTAAATAATCACGTAGATAATAAAAGTGACAATTATAAAAAGAAATAACTGAAGAGTTATAAGAGACAAAGATCTTAGGAACTTTGTTTTTATTACGACCGTCTGATTTACAAAAACAATTTAAGTTTATTTTAGCAATGCAATGTCTCAAACTGGTTCTAGATTTTAACTAATATAATCACTATATTAATTATTATTATAAAACAAAGTCTGCCTGTCTGTTCATAAAGTCAAAAACGACTGAGCGGATTTTCATGCTGTTTTAATTTGATTCACGAGGAAGGTTTAGGTATATAACTCATGAAGATGTTTTGTAAATTGGTTGAAATATAATGATAATTGTTGTAGTGTCGTAAAAAGTTAAGCTGCCTGTTCGTCGAAAACGCTGCCAATTTATTTGAGACTAGCCTCTGCCCTCGACTTCGTTCGCGTGAAATAGATACTTCGGGCTAATATTACCACTCTTAAGAGGAAAAATAAACCCCGATTTCGAAACATTATTGAATGGTGGTCCACTCCTATTGGCCTTAGCGTGATGATATAAGCCTATAACCTTCCTCGATAAATGAGCTATATAACACTGAAAGAATTTTTCAAATCGGATTAGTAGTTTCTGAGATTACCCCCTATAACATCACAAGCTCACAACGTACCAAATTCACTAATTCACAAACTTTACCTCTTTATAATATTAGTATAGATATAACAAAATACATTAGATAATAAAGAACGCAGACGAAGTAGCGGGAAACAGCTAGTTACCGTATAAGGGAATTCTTGTTTTCGATCATTCTAAACGTCCGTTCCCCATTAGATACAGGTTTGACAATGACATAAAGACCGCGACGTGACGGCTGCGACACAATAAAATTTGAACAAATGTCGCCCGTTAACGTTTTGTTGAACGAATAATTATGACCAATTTGCTCTATCGTATAGACACTGTTATACAGAGAATAACGAACTGACTATTTACGATTTTATTACTTAGGTTATTTCTTCCTAAAATTTAGTTTAAAAAAAGTTGAGGCAGTCATAAGGACTGCCGGCAGAAGTGGAAACTCAAAACGATGGAATAATTGGTCTCTTTTGAATTTTTAAATTAATTATAGTGTAGGTATATTACTTAAATTTCATAATTTGTATATTGAAATTATTAATATTATTCTGATTTTCACATCTATTGGCACACGGAGCAATAATTATATATGTTGCGGCCGCGTAAATAGTCAATTAGGAAAAATAGTGTCAGCGAGGGTGGGAGCATTTTTATTTGTCGATCGCCCCCGTCGCCAATATACATTCTTATAAGTTTATTTATCAATCAAACCTATGATGAGCTGCAAAATATCAATATCACAGGCCGCTATACCACACATCGCTAGGCTGACGCAAGCCGCGCAAGCGCAATACGGCAGGTCACGCTTACTAGCATGTCATGACGCGAAATTATAAATTTATCTACTGCTAAAAATACCGCTCAACGCGCCTAAAGATATTTTCACTACAAAAATAACAGTAACTGAATATTAGCGATTTTTTTGTTACACCACTCTATTAAATTTCCTTTATGACTGGGTTCGGCAAAATTTGCTTAATTACGATACACCAATCACTATGACTAGATTTTCGACATGTCTATCTATCTCGAGTAAACACAGACAATAACAACCATCATTCCGGTTCATATTTTCATAACTAAAATACTAATTCAAATTTGGGATTTATAATTTTGATACTTGCAAGGGTCATGTTTATTTACATTATAAACCATTTTTTTATTCCGTAAACTGCTGTTAAATTCAAAAATAACGTTACGACGTGAAATATTCTGGTGCTATTTCATTTTTTTTTACTTTCTAATTTTAGATAATTTGACATATGTAATTGGTGGATTTTTATTATTAATTTTAACTATTTTTGTCACACAATATACTTGACAATTATTAACATTACATAATTCAAAAAAGTAACAGATGTATATATGGGTAACTACTTATGAAAAATAATGAATAAAGATCGTTCCATTTCATCCGTGTCTATCGCCATTTTATCATTGCTTTTGGAGCTATTTGAAGCTTATTAAATAAACATACATCACTAATTTTAAAATACAATAAACTAGCAACGAATTAAATATCATTTCACGGTCGTAAAACACGGGCCATATACAGATATAAAACAGAGTCCCCTACCGCGTCTGTCTGTCTGTCTGTTCGCGATAAATTCAAAAACTATTGAACGGATTTCCATATGGTTTTCACCAGTGTGTAAAGTGATTAATGAGGAAGGATTGGTATATAATGTGTCAAGATTTTTTTTATAATCAGGGCGGGACAACGTCTGCCGGGCCCGCTAGTTAAAACTAAATTGTAAAGTACCAAAATCAGTCAATCCCGTATCCGAGTTGTTCAATCAATTAAAAACAATTGATCATCGTGTGCAAGGATTCAAACGCACACAAACGCAATCAATCTTTCGCACGTATTGTCTACATTCGTACACGGAAAGTTTGTCATCATTAGATCAATTCGTTCTTGTTCACCCGTCGCGTAGGGTAACCATATTGCATTAACATATAGAGATAATCTTAAACGTCGAACAATATGAAGTATACTAAAAAAACTAGTGAACAAATTGAGTAAAATATTTTTCCAGCCTTTTATAAGCCTAATAATTTTTATAGTGCCTAATTATTATTTCCCAATACAAGCTTGGAAGGGATGCAATATATCCTCTCACTATATCCTTCATCTATATTTCGTCTACAGAAAGTAAGCTTTTTTATTTATTTTTTATACTTTATATGTTTTAGCGTTTCACAATCTCATCTGATATTAAATGACGATCTTCTCTTAGACCTCTAAGATGGTTAAAACGCTATTCCTAGAGACGAATACCTCTCAAATGCAGTTGTTGGAACACACTAACAGTTGCTTGGCGACAGATTTTCAAATTGAGGGTGGTAACTAGCCAGGCAGGCATAGGAAAACTCCATACCATACTATGATCTCATCACGTTCTTTCCCTTCAACGAAAATTCCAACTCAGTGGCTAGGATTCTAACCTACGTCCATCCACGCTGTGTCCGAACATGCTATCAACTAAGCCACTATCGCTTAGCTTTCCAATTTAATCTTCGGTTATAACGATCCCAGATATTCCTATATTCAGACAGTATTAGATACGGTCCAATCAAAAGTTATCAATTATTGTTTTACAAAATTTTTATGCATATAGCACCTGTACCGAAAGCTAATTAAAAACTACAATCGTAATTCCAGTTTCAGATTTTTTTAAAGCATATATCGAGTGTTCAATAAGGTATATTAGTGTTATAAAGAGGTAAATAGATGCAGGAGGAAATCTTTGGAAATTCTTTTTTTACGTTAATATGCGATAACGTTATTCACGATTGTTATAAACTGTTTTATCTTTATTGATTTTTGTACTGTAATTGTTGCATACGGAGTCGCAAAAAAATGCTATTTTCATATTATGTATTTTCATAAGTTTTAAAAAACAACGCGTAAGAATTTTCAAAGAAATAAATGCGTTGTCATCCTACATCAAACGACCATCTTTGTTTGATTTATCTGTCTATGGATTTTAATTTATAAAAGCTTTTTTACACTTATATGTGTATGTTGTTAGTAATAATACACGTGTTTCTTTTGACTGTTTGTAGATAACAATCTAATGTTCTATTGTGTTTAGTTTAACTTTAACAAATTAGTTTTTTTTGTAGTGATAAATCTACTGAAAGGAACATAACCTAAAAATGTTTCCAACCAAAGTCCGGTTTTTGTAACATTTAAATTTAATTCAGATTTAATAATGAACATAGCTTTATTATAAACAAATAATTAACGTGATTTATTGGTAAATTAGCATATTAACTATATTTAACCTTATTTTTATAGCTAACCACTTATTTATATACCATTTAATACATTTAAATATGTTACATAAGCAATTCCTAGAAATAATAAAGTTCTGGTATCTTTCAATAATCTGATATCAATTTAGTATAAAACCTTTTGATCACTGTAATATATTCAATCTTATTTGAGATTTCATTACTAAAGATATATTTTTTATTAAATCAAGAGATCGCGTTATTTATTATTGTCGGTATTACCTATCATAGACTAAATATCTTCTAAGATGCCGATTTCCATTAATTAAAAAAAGTATACATAGCCAATTTTTGTGACATATCACAAAATTTTGATATATAATAAAGAAGGTTTCTAAGTATGTTTGTACGTGCAATATTTTTTCAGAACCTACGGGCCCAATTTATATGTCATATAAGCATTATAAGCATTATCAAGCTACAACTTTATTCTAGAACTCAATCATATATCTCTCATTGTTAAGGCAGCATTCGTAAGAAACGTTTTCGTTCGACCATTTTTTCTCCGACTCCCCAGATATTACCCCCTACAACCTCACAAACTTTACCTCTTTATGATATTAGTATAGATAATATAATTAGTTAATAGCTTCTGCCCGCGGCTTAGAACGCATGGAATGGTTATTTTGCGCTAAGACGCAGCGGAAAGCGTAAAGGAAAAATACCCAGATTTTGCAACATTCTTCATTGCTGCTCCTCTCCTATGGGTCTTAGAGTGATGTTATATAACCTATAACCTTTCATGATAAATGAGCTATATAACACTGAAAGAATTTTCCAAATCAGACCAGTAGTTCCTGAGACTACCCCTTACAACGTCACAAACTCTACCTCTTTATAATATTAGTATAGACTATTAGTCTAGATTATAGATAATATAATTAGTTAATAGTTTCTGCCCGTGACTTCGTACGCATGGAATGGTTATTTTGCACAGACGCAGCGGAAGCTCCGAAAAGGAAAAATACCCCGATTTTGCAACATTCTTCATTGCTGCTCCTCTCCTATGGGTCTTAGAGTGACGATATATAGCCTATAACCTTCCCTGATAAATGAGCTATATAACACTGAAAGAATTTTCCAAATCAGACCAACAGTTCCTGAGATTACCCCTTACAATGTCACAAACTTTACCTCTTTATAATATTAGTATAGATTTCCACTTGTATTTTATATATCTATTAATATAAGAGTAAAGTCCCGGGTTATTGCTAGTAATTTGTATATACTAACTTATAGGTTTTATGAAAACATTTTTATTAGTACTACCGTTTCAAAAAATTGTAACAACACGCGATATTTTTACCTATAACGTAATTTACACTTGATAATTAAATTAACATCTTTTCGTCTGAGGTACCGCAATCTATCAAGTCTCTTCGACTATGATATTGCCAGTGATGACTTATAAGACAGGTCAAGGTCACCCACAGGTCAAGGTCATTCAACGATCGAAGGAGTCACGTCATCGATGTATAGAAGATCCTCAGAAGAACTTACGTCACAGCACTCGGAATTGCTAGACACGTACTCGCAGAACAGATGACCGGTGTAGGTGCTAGTTCTGAAGTGGTGACTAGGTGTCGGAAGATGAAGAACCTATTAGATGCGAACAGCATAGGATCAATCGTTATGTCAACAGTGAACGTCTTTCGGCTGAATGGAAGGATGAAAATAAGGTGTCTTCTTTTATGGGGTCATTCTAATAATTACGTAAGCAGTAAAGACCCTCCGCCTTTGATTTGCTTATTTTTGATGACGTAGGGGATGGGGTCTGGGAGGTGATTACGTCATTCATATTTATTTACGTTTTCGTTTTTTTTGTAAAACTTAGTCGTTACGTATAAATATTTACGTCTTTCTCTACTTTCTGTGCACGACAGGGGCGGCTAAGAGTTTTGGTTATTTTTGCTGACAATGGGGAGGGAGGTTAGAAATTATGAAATTTCTGCTTATACTTGAACGGCCTCTAACAATACATTTTTCATACAGTAAATGAAAAATTACAGATGTAATATTTTTTCTATAGCTTCCTCCTCGACACAATGTAACGATAATTTATTAGAATCGATTAAATATAAAAGCATCTGTTAAGTTGTGACTATGAACCAAGTGACTGCTGAATCGAAAGTAAAAATAAACAAATATGAGTCAGACACGACGAGCAAACGAGGAAAATGGCGAACTGTCAGATCAATGACCTGAAGAATACCTTGAACTAAGCTTGAGCTAGGCTGATAAGCCTATATTATATTTATATTTGATTATACTTCTACATACATGTTTATTTGTTTGATTATTAATAGGTATTTGTAAATAAAAGTTGTGTGAGTTATGTTTGGGATAGAAAAGTATTCTTCTTGTACTAGGTACTGTCTCTTTTTTGTTATATTATGTTCTCATATCGAGAAATATTTAAAATTACCACAGGAATTGCAGTTTGTAACTATTCACTTTTGTTCTACGCACAATGTTTTTCGTATACACTTATGTGAAGACAGTTTCAAACACTCGCAGCAATATTCTCTCTCGGAATAGTGTTGCCAGGTTTTAAACCAAAAATACGATAATAAATAAACTCGACCTACATCTTTTATCATACAGAAGATTTTATATACTATTAATTTTCGTATATCTCGTCACTGGATGCCGATGCAGCTCAATGTCTACCGTATTGTTCATTGGTAAATATTTAGACTTGAATAATCATAAATAGATATAACAAACACGTGCATAAAAACAAATGTAGTAGAATCATTTCATTGAAAAATCGAATTGAAAAGAAACTGGCAACATTTTGTTCTTTATTCAAATTTTTGACAGATTGCTTTGACAGTTAATCTTAGCACGAGAGAAAATAGCTTATAAAGCCAGAGTGAAGGACAGCAGTGATTGATATGTGAATTTATATATTTGTCAGAACTAGTTTGATCTGACTTAAATCCTAACGCTATTATAGTGCATATTTATAATGATACTAGCTAGCTATGTTCGCAGCTTCACCTGTATTTATTTTTCGTCTTGTAACTTTATTGTCATTTGTATTTTATTATTTTTAAAAATATTATTAATACTAATGAAGAGTTGTCGATTTTAGAGTAAAGCATATATACAAATTTCGTTGTTTTATTTTCCGATTTCTAAAAGAATTTTTAATAATTTCTATAAATTATTTACATACCATATACATTTATAAAAATACCATATTCGTGATGGTTTTCCTTTATAGTAAATAGCTATCAAAATATGTACAAGATATTACTTGTAGGAAAAAAAAATGACAGATTTATTAATATAGATACGTTTGTGATTAAATTGCGAGAATCTGTTTTTTTTAATACGTTATAGATTTTAACCTTTAACTACAATCTCATTTGATAAATGATGCGGTCTAGAGGCGGATTGGTTCTCAAGTACAATTACCGGAACACATCTACAGGTGACTTGATGACGGTTGTCTATGCTGACCTAGAAAAAACCCTACACCGCCATGCTATGGTTAAATCATGACGATTCATTGACATTTAAAACTGTCGTTTAAAAATTTAAATTTAACTAAATATTTTTACAACTGGCAACACAAACATTACACGACG